>JAODKC010019076.1:0-22967 GCA_026777985.1 Mormyrops attenuatus
TTAAAAGGCACAATTACCTACAGCTAAGGGTACAATTGGCAGACCCTTGAGGGTACAGCCCCAGTGACAAGCAAAGGAACAAATTTGTACCCTTTTTTCTGAGAGTGTGGATCACTGCAACCCAATACTAGATAGGAAGAATTCGGTTCCTTTGAAAGGCTGCTTATGTAATGGAAAGAGATTTTCTGCCAGTAGAGTTTGGGGATCCAATTTTTGCAATAACCAGTAACCAAAAATAACCAGAGGAATCATATGAGGTTCTGTGAGCACCTGTACGCATAGGATCCAGGCCCATCACCAGCCAGGGATTACTTCCGACTGCAGGGGTTCATACTCATAATTTCGGTAACTGGCTATATACCTGTTTGTGTGTGGGGTAGGATTCAAACCCCTAATTTTTCTAAGTGGTTACGTGCCTGGTGGGCCTATATGATCTAAATAATCAGTTAAAAAATCCTTATTAGCTAAAATGCGTTGACAATTAACTAAAGGTCTAAACTCCAAACTTGGGTAGGTGGAATAAAGAAAAGGAGTGTATAATATTAATGTGAAGGAGAGTAAAAATAGATTCGAATTTCTGTCGGAATATCACGGCCATATCAGGGAAATCGGTAAGGACAAGAGTTTGTTGGAGCTACCAGCGCAATCAATTACCTTGCGGTAAAATAAAAACGAATCATTTCCAATATAATCAGGGCAAACTATTTCGATGATAAGGCATGCTTAAAGCTGAGATGAATTCTTACCGTTCTGTTGAGAAAACAAATACAGGGGCGATAAATCTGCGTGATTTGCGGGCACTGCGTGCGCTTGTGCATGTGCGTGCGCTTGTGCATGTGCGTGCGCTGGCGCACTGGAGTCGGAGCGCAAGCGCCGGTGATGAAATGCAGCAGCTGACGCGGCGCTGTTAACGAGCGCGGTCATTCGTAGGCTGCGCTGTCACTGTGCCCTTGGAGTTGAGTGATGTCCAGCAGGGCTGTTAGGAGTCATTAACAGGCTGTCTGAACCCTGGATAATGTGCAATTCAGCTCTCCCGACTGCCCTCCCGGAGCCCCTCCGGAAGAGTCCAATAAACCAGATCCTTTATTGCCCCGAAGATTTTCCCCGTAAGACCTTACTTTTGATATTTATACAAAGACTACTTTTGGTATAATGAAACACAACCGATAAGAGATATTTTGGCATGAAATTGTACTAAATTTCACATCTTTTATTGGCTTTAGTAGAAGCAAACTAATTGGTTCTTTTTACCTTAATGGCACCAGTTATTCAGATATTAAACTTATGTATAATCTATGAGGCATACCTTGCTTCATTGGGGTCATATAGTAGATTAAAGATAATCTTTATCTAAACTTCTGTCTTCAGTACTTTTTGATTCTTGAGGAGTGCAAGATGAGATTACACTGTTCACTGACTTTCCTGGGCCAAGTTATTCAATGAATGTCAGCGTCTCAAAGCCTTTAAAAGGTCACTGGTGACGCATTACCCAAATTAAAGAGCCTAGCTGAAACTTAGCAGAGCTTGACTTTGTAGGGTTTAACTCTCTGTTACCTTCTGAACCTCCCTAGCTGCACGTTACACCCCAGAAGACCTAGATACCCCCATCAGTGAGAAAAGCTCTTCTTCTCACTGAAAGAAATCAGACGGGCAGACTGAATGACACCATAACATAAGAAAACTGATTACACTTCCTGAATAAAGGTGCACGGTGCATAAGAATGTGGATAGCATCTTGTATATCCAAAAGACATTTGCTAAAATTCCAAGCTAAACTTATATTCTATAGCCCAGAAATTGGAGTATGGATAGATAATTAATCTTGGTTACTAAATCTGCAGTCAATAATAATCAATTAGTTATTAATAATGCTAAGTATTATGGCCTGTCCAAGTTAGAAACACGCAAGCAAACAAACAGATTAATATTATGCTGCTGTTTCAAATCGGCTATATACGCTTGAATCTTTGCCACATTTTTTTCCTCCGGTTGCTAAAATTTTATTAGCTGATTAATTAACTGTTGACTCATAATTTGATTCCTGAAATTTAGAGGACACACATTTCGTGCAATATTTTTTTCATGGGCCCTATTTGTACGTTTCCCATGTCAGCACATGTACCTCAGTGCATGACTAATGACTCAATAACTAATGTTCACATAGTACTGAATTTTTTCGGTTTTACCATAAATATCAGTGCCTTTCGCTTTCCCCATCATTGCTATTGAATGCGCCATTTCTGTGGTTACATGAGCCTCAAATTAGAGTTCCTATTAGTTCACAAAGCTTCAGAGGTTTAACTGTGAGAAAATGCCACCATATCGGTTGTCAATAACCAAAGAATTAACGTTAATTCCTGACTCATCCTTTAACGCTACTAGCTGGCACATGTTAACGTACCCGAAGCTTACGGCACGTAACACACAGGAGCAAATATTCCTCCACTTGATGTGAGCTGACATCTTCATCAAAGAATTAGATTGTCTCGACATCAAAAGCATTACTTATATTTTATTGGACGTGATAGCCTGCAGCCTCCTGCATAAGACCGAATCACAGCCGTGATATATTGCAGTACAACCGCACTCCTTCACGTATGTTATTGCTTAATTCAGTGCTAGATTAGAAGAATTCAGTATTATCTGTGCCAACACTATACTCCAATAGGAAATCTTTATGATGTCTGTATATCTATGTTATATAACATAAGCGACTCCAAGCTTTCCTTCCAAAGGGTGCAAGGTGAGACCGTCCAACCAGTCAATCATTCAGATATATAAATTGGTAATAAACAAACAAACAAACAGATAGATAGATAGATAGATAGATAGACAGATAGATAGATAGATAGATAGATAGATAGATGCATTTACAAAAATTATTATAACACATTGATGTGACTAATTCAAGCCACATTCTCAAACATAACTTTCCAATACAATTTAGTTTTAATGAACTTAATATGTTCAAATACCATTTCACCTGACCTGTAGAGGGTGCGATTTCTCTCCCTCATCATAGCGCACATTTCAAAATATTATGTTCCACAAAAGAACGTTTCGAATTCTATGAAATTTCTTTTATTTGTTTGCTTGTTTATTCCAAAATGTACCTTACAGTAAATTACATTCTCAACATTTCCAAATTAAAGTCGGCAACTTTTCTCATTTTCTTTATGTTGAAACAATGGATCAGTTTGGCAGCGTTGTATAGGCTACCCCACCATTTAGGTGATTGACAGCTGTTTAAAATGCCTTTGGCAGCTCACCCAACGAAAAAATATTTTCATAAACAAATGGTTATAAAGAAACAAAGTGTTTGAAATTGCGTGCTAAATATATTAGTCACAAGTTGCAAAAAGTGTTACCTACAAAAACCTGACAGCCCCACACCTAACCACACGAACTGATTAATCTTGCTTTTTATGTAGGAGTTTTCATGCATATATAAAACACCGTTTTATACCTAATACTTTTGTCACGGAAGCTTAATGACAACGCAGAATTTACCTCAGCTTTAGAAACACAAATCACTAAATATACTAACCGCACGACTGAATTGCTCTTTATCTTCTAAGCCGTTAGAAGATGGACGGACGGGCGGACGGACGGACGGATGGACGGACGGATGGATGGATGGATGGATGATATGGACTTTCCTGAAGAAGACTGTCTCCATCTAGCGGTTATGTTTTCAGAAAACTCCTCACCTGTATTTACTGATTAATACATTCAGACATCTTCCTGTTTTCGAAGATTAATGATGTTTACTCTCCGCAGCCCTGGCTCTTTCATTGTATGTTTTGTGTACATGTTTAATATAGTGTTTCTCAAACCAGTCCTCGCGGGGACCCCCCAGACGGCCCATGTTTTTGCTCCCTCTCAACCCTCAGGGAACTGGGAGAGAGCAAAAACGTGCACCGCCCGGGGTTCCCGAGGACTGGTTTGAGAAACACTGGCTTGGTGGGTATCGTCACTATCGTGATGCTATATAACTTGGTCTCCTACTTTAACAATCGAAAACCAATTTGAGAATTTCTCTATATTCCGTCCTAACTGTTTTCTCTTTCTCAAACCTAACCATTTTTAAGGAAGTTAAATTGAAATTTGATTTGTAAATATATAGATATGAACTTTCTCCTATATTTGTATCCACCTGTGAATTTAAATAAATTGAATAAAGGAAACTCAATTAAAATTTCCCATTTTCAAAGCATTTGCATTGATCAATCAACATCAGTCTGGGCGAATAAAACATCTAATTGATGAGACGTAGGTCATTTATTTCTAAAGGCCTCCCAGAAATAGGTTACATGCAATGCAGACACGCTGCATTTTTAGAAATAGTATTTTTATGTTAGTGAGGTATGTTTATAGGCTAAAGAGTTTTCTATGTTATCACACCGTCTATGGAACATTCAGGTCGGCTATTATGGCAGTGAATTGAGCTATTGGAGATCATTGAACTCTAACATACAATTACGATAAAATGCACGCCACGGCAAACGTAAAACGCATTAAGATGTTTTCTTCTTTCGGGCATTACATTAAAGACGGAATTTATACTTAAGCGATTTTTCTCATTGTCTGAGATCGCTTTAGTCTATTAGTTTCCTCCGTTTATATAAGAACTACAAACCGGATAGTTCCTTATTCACCAATAACTTGGTGATAGCCTATGTTAATTTTAATAATTAAAAAAAATTGGTCTGGAAAATGCTATAAAGTGGTTTTAAATTAATTAAATGGGCGATTTGATATTTCCGTTTCGGATTCACGTCATTCTGGCTCAGCCCCACCCGGGATGAGACGCTCTGATGAACCATGCAGGGGGGGGCGCCCAATCTGCGCGTCCCGATGCGGAGTTTGGAAGTGCGGAGAGGAAAGGGATGCCGCTAAGTCCTGCCGACGTAGCTTTCCTGGCCAGGGCGAAGCGTTTGGGACCTAATTAAAAATTTCTCCGTCGGAGTTCATTCTTGCAGCGCCGCTCAGGGATATGGATCTGCTTTCCGTCAGACTCACCTTCCTCTGCCTCATCTTATGTAAGTCGAGTAAGTTATCATATTTCAACGAAGAAACTGATTTAAACTACATCACCTATATATACAACATCATAGACCACCAGCAGGGGAAAGTACTGACCGATGTAAAAACTACGCTGCTTTTTATGTAGTTATTTTAGGCTACCTAAGCACATCATATACTTTCGCTTACTTAATTCGGATTAAGTGTGAAATTGAAATGAAGTTGTTTTTCTTGTGCTGTACTGTTTCTGCGCGGCTGTGGGTCTTGGGTTATTCCCTGCCACTGCCGCTATAGGCTCCGGACCCCCGCGACCCCGAAAAGAACCAGCGTGTTTGGAAAATGAATAGATGGAGAGATTATTTGTTCCACTTGAAGCGTTTACTAATCTATAAGGTTACCGGCCTTCTGTACCATGCATGCAAACATCTAACTAAAGATGTATATAGTATTTTACAGGTATTTTTAAGTACTTTAGCTATTTTACAAGACTTACCAAATGTGGAAATATCCATAATTGCATATTGTGAATAAAATATGGAAGACATATATAACAGCTTTTACTACGCATAATTTGCAAACACAATAAAATACTACTAAAACATGCTTCGTAACTTTAGATTCATGTCGTTTCGCGGAACAGTCGTAAATATGGTAGATGCATCTCTAACAATTTAATGCGAAAGACTTATGGTCGTTTAGGCTAATCACCAGAATATATATGTTTGGAAACATGGTCCGTGCACAGCGAAATCTGCTAGCTTTCTGCTGCACTTAAAATGATGTTTCCTCATATCATTAAATGTCTCGGTTTAAATGGCCATTAATTTAATAAATAAATTGCAATGCAACATAGATTATACATCCGTACAAATTATCTTGAGACCAGCTTAAGATTTTATCGGACATCATTTATGACCGGAGAAATACTTCGTTAGCTAGTATAAAGCCTAGGTCTACATTTACTCTATATATTACTTGACAGTTAGAACATTATCATTTAATGTCTTTAAGATAAATTAAAACTGTGTTTAGACTACATAGTCTGTAGCGCATAGGCTACTATAGTGTTTATTTTGTTTGCTTTAATTCAGTTTTTTATTGCCTTGGCATCAATATGATGTTTATCTTTTGGGGAAATTTAAATTCATTATTTTTATTTATCATATATATATATTCTATTTTCAGTCTATATGCCTGGATATTTTGAATGTCAGAATCTTAACTACAACTAAGCAAGGAAGGTGTATAAGGTAAATTACAAGTTAGTAGAGTTATCACCAATCACCATGAGTAGAATCAGTTCCAGTAAAAATTTATATTCTTTTCAGTTCTAGTCTCTCTTAATTAAATTGCATAGTGGGAAAAGAGCCAAGATCCTAGGATATGAGAACATTTGACAGGCAAAAAAAAAACATTTATCAAAGGTAAAATGAAAATGAAACTTTTTTCCACTCAAAGGAACATTACATAAAATGATCTTATGCAATTTAAGTCTTCATCATGTCATCATCATCATCATCATACTGTACTGTCACCCATGGGGTGGCATTTTGACCTAGCGGTTAGCACTGTAGCATCACACTTTGGGTTCTCGACTCGATTCCTCTTCACTGGACCTTGTGTATGGATCATCCAGTTTGTCTCCATATTTGTACACATCTCCTCTCACAGTCCAAAACCCTGCATTTAGGTAAAATTATGTCTGTAAATTGCCAATAGAGTCTGACTGGGAGCCTTCCAATGGACTGGTATTCCATCCAGAGTGTCCCTTGTGCCACATGCTTCCTCGGATAGACTCCAGGCTCACCATGACTGTGTGCTGGATAAACGGCAGTGAAAACAGATGGATATCAGTTTCATTGTGCATTGTGTACCTTCTGAAAAGGTCCCTGAAATGTTAATGCTCAGGGCTGGACTGGGATTGAAAATTGACCCCGGACATTAGCCCATACAGGTACCACGCATACATACAATACTGTGCAAAAATCTTAGGCAGCCAAAGAAAATTATGTTTATATGATATTCCTCTTGGTGTAAAACTATGCTATTATGCCTCTCAGAGTGTGTCAGCTTATCTATTTCAAAACTTATGCTAAAATCACCCCTGCATTCTCAGCAACCATTTAGTACACCCATAAGTTTTTTGACTTGACCACTAGCGCAACCTTGTGTAGCTACTAAATTTCTGCCTGACTTTTTAAATAAATTTAATTAATTAAGTAAGCTGGTGGTGAAATGTAATAAATACATGGAATGGCTGGGGTGGCCCTGAGGACAGGTTTGGGAACCGATGTGATCTAGCCATCCAATAAAATATCAGTAGCTTTTTGAAAAACAAGATAAATTATTACTAGTTTTTATTGTGATACTCTTCATTTGCATATGTTTCAATTTCAAGTAAAAGTGCACTTCCTGCTTAAGACATTTGTACAGTACTATACATACTTACTATAAAATTTGTTGATCATGGTGGGGGTCACCCGCATTGTTTTTTCTGAAGCAGTGGGGGGGTCCCTACAAAAAATTTGTGCTGACTCACAACCCCATCAGTCCACTTGGAAAAGGGGCGGTATGCCAGATGGCCAGTCCACCGCTGGTTTTATATATAATGCGAGACAAAGTAATAACCTTGGAGACCACAGAGCTACATTGTTCAAATGACTATTTTTTTCTCCCCAGCAATTTGTAAGGAGAGGAGCCACGGACTTGCAGAAGACGAGCTCTTCAAAAAGCTCTTCATTGGCTACAACAAGTGGTCAAGACCGGTGTCTAACATCTCAGATGTGGTGATTGTTAAGTTTGGCCTTTCCATAGCTCAGCTAATTGATGTGGTGAGTCTATGCATTTTAGATTCCAAATGCCTTTCTTTAATACAAACCTATTTTTAATTATTCAGCTGACAGTTGTAAGCTAACAGAATTGTTGACAACACAGTGTATTGGAATCATTAAAAGACTGATAAATATTTATCCTGCTTAAATACTTCTGTTCAAAATCTATCGGCAACTAAAGCCTTTTCAAAAGGTATTCCTCATATTTAAAACCATGTCAGGTTAGTAGTGCGCAGTCAAACTGGGCATTCTGCCATACTGGCTGTTCACCCAGTGATTGGACTGTACAGGGCTTCAGATTCAACCATGACAGGAGCTGTGGTGAAGAACTTCCCATTAGGGTGACACGCGTCATGTTGTTCGCTGCTATGCCTTGCTGGAGAGGCCCTTCTGTGAACCCACCTGCCCCATTTTACTCGTCTCGATTAACTGGGTAGTTTCTCAATAGGATGAGAAGAATCAGATGATGACGACCAACGTGTGGCTGAAACAGGTGAGCTTCCGGGATTCCATTTAATCAGCTTCCTGGCAGAGCTGCGAAGACGGTCCACACCTCATAAAGTGGTTGTAACTGGGGAACTGGCTGCTATCAGTCTCTTCTTTGCCAACAAATCCTGTCTTCCTCTGTATTTACTTCTATGAATTTATAACTCATTATGTTGTTCCATCCATCTTCTAACAACTTGGATAGACCCTGGAAAAGATAGCAACCAATCACAGGGCAATAATACTATCACTACTGCTACTACTACTACTACTAATAATAATGATAATAATAATAATAATAATAATAATAATAATAATAATAATAATAATGAGAAGAAGAATACATTTTATTTATAGGCGCCTTTCAGGTCTCTCTAGGTCACTGTAAAAAACACATACAAACAATAGGTAACAAATAAAAACACAATACAGCAAACAACAGACAACAATGGATGAAACCAGTGATATACAAAATAGTCAAGATAATGGAAAATGGCCTACATAATTCATTAGAGCTCAGTCAAGTACCTAGTCTCATTGTGATTCATTAATTTATTAGCAGGGTTGGGTAATTCAGGTCCAGAGAGTAAAAGTCCAGACCGGGATTTTGTTTCAACCAATCAGCTGAGCAGGAAGAGTGACAGTGACAGAGTACTCAGCTGATTGGTTCAAACAAAATTCTAGTCTGGACTTTTATTCTCTGGACCTGAATTACCCAACTCAGTATATAAGATGTAAAATGTTCAGTAGGCCCACAAATATGCAGTGCCTTCTTTACCCACAAGGAGTGGAACGATTACAAACTGCGCTGGAAGCCCGCGGACTACGAGAACATCACCTCCATCAGAGTTCCCTCAGAACTCATCTGGGTGCCTGACATTGTCCTCTATAACAAGTGAGTAGGTTTTGGGCTGATCGGTGAGTGATGCGTTACATTAAAACTATATTGCCGTCAGCTTAAGGGGGCGGGGGGAAGGTGGTGCTGCGTCACGCTTTGCAGGTTAAATTCAACCCCCAGCTTTACATTTTACGCTTAATTGTACACTGTGTGTGAGAGAGGCTTCAGCATGTTTTGTTGGACATGTGCAATCAAGAGCACTGGAATGCTTCATCGCCGGGGAGTTTCTAGCTTTTGAAAAGATCAGGCGCTAAGTCATGTTTACCGGGGACTTGAGTATTTTTTTTTTGAAGGAAGGTTGGCATCAGGGGTAAAATACTCAGGGCTGCCCTGAGTGATTGGACCTAACAATAGCCAAGCTTAATCGTGCTCCACACTCAGTGTAAAAAGGAACAGTGTACAGGTATTGAGTAGGAAATGGAAAATTAGATCTGCTCTGTAAAAAAAAGTAATATATGGGTTCCAATAAACCTAACAGGGAATAAGAATTTAACCAATTTGGAGATTGAAGCAGTATACGGTTATAGTGAATATTAAAACTGAATAATTCACCATTTATGATTGTCCTAAATGGGAGATTCCATTACCCCAGAGCCTGTTTAGTATGAATGTGATGTGAATGACGAAAGGGGACCTAAATGTGTCCGAGTGGGATGTAAAAACTGCACGTTTAGAGTAGATTGTGTGAGTTAATGGTAAAACCAAAACTGATTATTCCTTCTGCAACTTGTTTCCTCATATTAATACTGCGTTTAAGTATCTAACCTATAAAAGTTGAAACTTGTGTCAGCAGGTTTCAAGATAGATGCATTTAACCTTAGGGACAAAATGCGTTTAAGCATTCAGCAGTTCCACAAAAGTAGCTGTTGTGCAGCACATGAACCCTGTGATATGTTACCCTAAGGCAACGTAAGATGGCTGTTTGGAATGAACAACTTAATAACAAATGTGCTTTGAACATGTACAACTCATGTTTAATTTATATGTCTTCCTTAAGGTTACTTTCCTTTCAGAATAATAAAGCACAAACTCTTCTTTCTGTCTTTTGTTTTACTCTTTTAACAGTTCTTTGACTGTATTAATATATTACACATTAATGCACAAGACATCACCATCTAATGTTAAATTATTTAACTGCATTGTTTTGTTGGAGCTCATTCAATGAAATTCACCTGAGCAAAAGGTTTTAGTATTGCTATGAAATGGTAATCTAAAGAGATAATTATGGCATTTAAGTATTTCTTCAATGTTTTTGTGCATAAGTATAATTTTTAGTACATCGGCTGTTGCTCATCTGTGGATGAAATAGACGCGTATTCTCAGCACGTCTGCGGGTCCTTGAGCAAGGCCCTTAACCCCCAGCTCCCAGAGCGCCCCCTATAGGAGGCTGGCCTTCGCGGACAACTTACTCTACAAAGAGCAGGTTGAGGGAGGCGTAAAAAGAGAATTTCCCCACGGGGACCAATAAAGTATCAATTATTATTATTATTCCTGTTTTTCCCAGTGCAGATGGAGAGTTCGCTGTGACCCACATGACCAAAGCTCATCTCTTCTACACGGGATTGGTGCGCTGGGTACCGCCGGCCATCTACAAGAGCTCCTGCAGCATCGACGTGACCTTCTTCCCCTTTGACCAGCAGAACTGCAAGATGAAGTTCGGATCCTGGACGTATGACAGGGCCAAGATCGACCTTGAGTGCACTGAGAAGACAGTGGACCTGAAGGACTACTGGGAGAGCGGGGAGTGGGCCATAGTGGACGCTGTGGGAACCTACAACACCAAGAAGTACGACTGCTGCCATGAGATCTACCCGGACATCACCTATTACTTCATCATCAGAAGGTTACCTCTGTTCTACACCATCAACCTCATCATTCCTTGTCTGCTCATCTCCTGTCTGACCGTGTTGGTCTTCTACCTGCCTTCAGACTGTGCTGAGAAGATCACCCTGTGCATCTCGGTCCTCCTCTCCCTCACTGTCTTCCTCCTACTCATCACTGAGATCATCCCGTCCACATCACTGGTCATCCCCCTCATCGGCGAGTACCTGCTGTTCACCATGATCTTCGTCACACTCTCCATCGCCATCACGGTCTTCGTGCTCAACGTGCATCACCGCTCTCCGCGAACCCACACGATGTCACGCTGGGTCCGTTCCGTTTTCTTGGGCTCCATCCCACGCTGGCTCTTCATGAGGCGTCCAGCCGCGGCCGAAAGGCGCCGCCGGTGCCTGTTGCACCAGCCGTCTCATAGCCGCAGCCAGGTGGCGCTGCTCACCTCCTCCCGGAGTTGGCTGCAGGAGACAGACGTAGATGTCTGGAATCCACTGAATCCATTTCCCCCACAATGCCTGGACTCTTGTTCTTCATCTCCACATCCCTGCTTGCACCACCAGCCAGACTGTGGAGTCCCCCAGTCCCTGGGTCACCGGACAGACACCTCGCAGCCCCAAAGCACCAGCACGGAGTCCCACCTCGCCCCCCCTTTCTCACCCAGTGTCATTCGTGCACTGGAGGGAGTCCAGTACATTGCAGACCACCTGAGAGCAGAAGAGGCTGACTTCTCTGTAAGTGGTCTTCATGGGGCCACAGACCTCAGTGTACAATAGCTGTGAAACTTTGAGAAAAATTTAATGAAATCAATTCAAAAACGAACTCCAGTGCCACTAGTAATGTATCTATTTAGTGTGACTAATTAGTATTTGGCATTCATTAAATGAGCTCCCTATCTTGCTTTCATTAGAACCTTATTGTTATATTGATGAGCAATAACTGATTACTTTATATATTTCTTGATTTTATTTGCTCAGACAGCATAAAATTACTTCAGCAGTTTAATTTACCGAACCAGTGAAAGGAACCCCTTATCACATTTTTTTGGTTCTAAGTGTTACTCTTAATTATTTTTCTGCTCAGGTGAAGGAAGACTGGAAATATGTCGCCATGGTGATCGACCGCATCTTCCTGTGGATGTTCATCCTTGTGTGCCTGCTGGGTACCATTGGGCTCTTTCTACCTCCCTGGCTGGCTGGCATGGTTTAAGAATGCAAACTGCAAACCCCGCAGGCACCGAGGGCAGGGCAAGAGTGCTGTTACACCACTGAGCACAGCACCCCCTTGAGAGAACTGCTGGTCATTACATGGCATAGAAAACTTACTAATATAGAAGCCCATTTAAATTTTTTTTAGTAGAAACTCACAGTCCAATTTAAATATTAGATCTGGCATAGAATCCAAAAATCATTTTGTGGTACAGGATGTTTCTCTTTTAGTTTACAGTCCTGTCACAAATATATTTTTAGTAAACATTACATAATTTAGGTTGGGTCGCTGCTGTATTTTGCACTTTAAAAAAAAATAAAATAATTAGAATTATTCACATGTAAACATTGTATTTTAAAGTCGTCGACAGAGTTGTAAATTATCTTATAGTTTTGTGTGTTTCTATAAGTGCTTACATAACAAAATAAATGAATAATAACTAAGAAGGTTAATACATCCATATTCCAGAAATACTTTATCCACTACGGGGACATGGAGAGACGGAAGTTTATGTCAGGTAGGGGTAAACCCTAACTTGGATAGCAGGTGCCTGTATCATGGAGCAAGATTTGTTGGTTAGCTAGTTAACTTGCTGGATTTAAGGTACACCAGTTGAAAAGGACTTTATCGTTTGTTTACTTACATTTAGCCCAGACTACCTTAAATCCGACAAGTTATCGTGCAAACCCAAAAATCCAGCTTTGTGATACGGGCCCCAGTCCACACATAAACACACACACAGAATTATCCGCTACGGTTAATTTAGAGACACTGGTTAGCCTCACTGCACGTCTTCAGACTACAGGAAGAAAGTCACCCAGCAAAGCGAGAACGTGCAAACTTCACACAGCAAGCAGAGAAGGGACTTGAAAACCCAACCCTGGAGGGGAATGGAACAGGGCCAACTACTGTGCTATGCCTGAGAGGGAAGATGCAAATGGCAAACACACAGGGCTCTTAAAATTAATACAGCTGAGTAGTAAGATATGATGAGATGAAGCAAATGAAAACACACTGATGTTAATAAAGATTTAATCTCTGAATATCTTCCTATCTAATTCTGTAACGCAAACATGCCAGTCAGTCCCAAGAAATGTCAGGTGAGACAGAAAATCTACTTCAGACACGGAAGATGGTTCACAATCTGTGAATTTCATAAATATTCCCATGTGAAGCTAATTCTCATGCCAGCAGGAATATCCTCTCGTTTATTGACTTTTAATTATAACATGAACATGTGTCTAGAGAGCAAATATGTGTGTTGCACATATCGAATATCGAAAATATTTTTTCATCAAAAATTGTTTAATTTCTAAATAAAAAGATATTTGACCCATTAGGTGATTGCATAATTATAAATACACAACAAACAATCTCACATGTAGGCGTTATAGTATTTAAAAATATTTAAACTTGTACAGATGGTGATTAAAATGTAAATTCAGGGGATTATTGTTAAAAATGCATTGTTTCTTTGCACAGTATGTGTGAAGCAACTCAAATGAATCTGTTATATGGCGCATATAGTAGTACACAGATCGTACACACTCAGAAAAAAAGGTAAAAATTTGTACCTTTGCTTGTCACTGGGGCTGTACCCTTGTAGTTGTACCTTTTAATGAACATCCCAAAGGTACAAACAGCATTAATGTACCATCAGTGGTACAGAAATGTTCCTGAGTCTATTTCTGTACCTTAAAAGGTATAATTACCTAAAACTAAGGGTACAATTGGCAGACCTTGAGGGTACAGCCCCAGACAAGCAAAGGTACAAATTTTTGCCCTATGTAATTACCAGTGTTAACCGGCATAGAGAGCATCAAGCAAGGCACTTTAATCCTGGTTTATTTATCATTCATCTCGCAGTTAGCATTGCGGCTAAGGCTATGAGCTTATGACCTGAAGACTGTCAGTTCAAGTGCCACTAGGCTATTGCTATAGTAACTTTGAGAATGATTCTTCACCTGAGAAACAATGCGAGGAAACAATTGTATGTTACTATAGATACAAGTCACAGGCAATTTTAAAATATATATTTTTTAAATTCAGATGTTCAGTAGTAATGAAACAGTCATATGAATTATTATCCTGTTCATTCATTTTTTTTCATAGAAGCAGTAATAACTAAGTTAATATAAGGTAACAACTGGTGTTGTATAAATATTGTTGCTTTTGGTTTCCTAAATTCCAAAAAAGCCTGAGGTGTTTCTATTGTAGCTATTTGGAAAACAAAAGTTCCTTAAGATGAAGTGTGGATTTAGCTTGCGTCAGTTTTTTCACATTTATAAGACGACAAAGTCATACGGGCAAAATGTCGGCAAAGTGCAAATCCACAGGCAGGCAACTGTTCAGTGAGACTTTCACAACTTATCTAATAATATGCAAGGAAAAATACAACGTCTCAAACGTCATGGATTGAGAGGTCTGTCAGAAGTAAAATGTGTAAAGTAAACAAAGAAAATTAAAAAAAGTGTCGACTAGCTCACTGAGCTCAGACCACCAGTCCCCAGCTACGGGAAAAATCAAGGCAGTTTGTGTCGATCTGAGGAAGGTTGCAGGCTTAGATGGGTTCTAGGAGGTAGCCGGCTTGGCTAGGTTGGCCCGCACTCGAGCCTGGTCCACAGCATCCAGAAGGTTCTTGGAGTCCACAGCTAGTGTGTGGGCAGCAGCCAACATCTGCCTCTTACACTCCTCCTTCAGCGAGGTGACGGCGTTCTGCTGGGCCAGACGCATCTTGGTGATGAGTTCAGCCATGTCTTTGTTCAGCAGCTTCTGCGTGCCTTCGATCTGAATGAGCAACCGGTGACAGAAGCAGAAAATACACCTTAGGGGTCTCCTTGACCCATTTAAGGACGAAGCCAGTGCGTGATGCGACACCACAGGATCCCTCATCTGTCAGTGACTCACTAACATCCATCTCGTAATTATTTAACATCGTTTAGAGGAAAAGGAATGGCACTTGGTTTTTCGCAGGTGGAATTCAGCTGCAGACTGGAGAGCAGCCCAAATCACAACATTATTCACACCTCGAGAAAAAAAATATTCTTTAATCTCGATTTATATCCCAAAGATAATGTTACATAATGAGGGCTTTTTTGTTTGGACGCTGCTTGTGAACATGGTAAACTGATGGTTTTTATCAAAAAAGCAAAATACCCTTAGTGTGAAATCCAGTTTAATGACCTACTTACACATCTTTATGTAATAAAAATAAGTACATTTAATATCTATCAATTATTGTGACAAAAATTATTTCTCAAACAGCTGAGGTGAGAAAAATAACTGACTCGGTGGCCAAATGTTGCATAAAACGCTGACAGAGATATTTGAATATCAATAGAGTGCTAAGGGAAATTGCGGTGGGTGCTAGACATGCCAGTGGAAAATTAAACTCTGAATGTGAGGAACAAAGACAGATACAGGGAATCTAAGGCATGGAAAATCAATATAGGGAAAGTCTAGTAAGAAACAGATTTCGTTAGCTACCTCTGTCCTGATGGAGTCGTGGAGCGTGGGCAGAATGTCTTCGACGCTGTGACTCAGGCTACGTAGCGTCAGTCCTACCGACTGAGAGAGAAAGACAGATTGCAGTTTATACCTGTTGCCAGACCAGTTTCCTCTAGGAGTCTACACCAATCAGCCATAACATTAACACCACCTGCCTAATTTGTGTCCGCCAAAACAGCTCTAACCCATCGAGGCATGAACTCCACAAGACCTCTGAAGGTGTCCTATGGTATCTGGCATCAAGATGTTAGCAGCAGATGCTTGAAGTCCTGTAAGTTGCAAGGTGGGGCCTCCATGGGTCGGACTTGTTTGTCCAGCACATCCCACAGATGCTCAATCAGCTTGAGGTCTGGGGAATTTGGAGGCCAAGTCGAGACCTTGAAGTCTTCATTGTGTTCCTCAAACCATTCCTGAATAATTTTGCAGCATGGCATTATCCTGCTGAAAGACACCAGTGCCATCGAGGAATACCGTTCCCATGAAGGGGTGTACTTGGTCTGCAACAATGTTTAGGTAGATGGTACATGTCAAAGTAACATCCCCATGAATGTCAGGATCCAAGGTTTCCCAGCAGAACATGACCCTGTCACCAGCTGGCCTTCCTGGGATTACTGTTGGTAGGCAAACCACTGCATACCAGGCAAATCCAGAAGATCTGCCATTTTGGAGATGCTCTGACCCAGACATTTAGCCATCGCAATCTGGCCCTTGTCAAAGTTGTTCAGATCCTTACACTCGCCCATTTTTCCTGCTTCCCACACCTGAACACGTGAACTGACTGTTCACTTGCCTAGTATATACTGACACCCTTGATAGGTGCCATTATACCGAGATAGTGATTTTCACTGTTATGGCTGTTTAACGTTATGGCTGATCGGTGTATTTGCTTATTAAGAAATTCTGTAGGGTGTCTGTAGGCCCACCTTGACCACATCCACATACTGCGATGTTGGCAGAGCGTTGACCTCATTTTTCAGCTGCACCACGGCCTTCACCAACTCGGTGACGAAGTGGTACACTTGATCATCAGAGCGATCCAGTTCTGCGGTGGGGGGTTGCTGGAGGCGGGTGGTGGAGATGAAGAGGAGCAACATCTGCGTGTTTATTTTCACACAGCTTATTACAGAGCAAATTTACAACAGAGGACTTGATATCCAAACACAAATGCTGGTGATTATCATTACCGCAATTCATTTAATGCGCCTCACTCGAGACCAATCACAATGATTGCGCGAGAAGGCTTTTAACAAGGCTTTTCAATAAGATCAGGTTCAAGTTCTTGGAAGAAGTATATCCTTATCAGAAAGCCACAGAGGCCCGCTCATGACAAAAACATTACATATCGTGGCCACATTTTACTGATTTGCTTCCTCATTTTAGTTAAATCCTGGCCACGTTTTACTAATTTGTTCCTTCATTTTAGTTAAATTGTGGCCACGTTGCATTAATTCGTTCCCACGCTATATTAAAACATGTGTATATAGTTTTTATCGTTATAATGTGAGTGGGGCTCCGTAGAAAGCAATACTCCCTTTAACATAATTTACTTACAAGAGTAAAGGTAATCTGCTTAGATAAACTGCAGTATATTCAACATTTCAAGGAGAATAGGAAACCACCAAGGAGATGTTACTGCATTTTGCCATGGTGTTACCTGTACTGGAACCTCTGCTGGCTTCTCTGGAAGGTCTTTAGATTCAGCTTGCAGAAGTAGTGGTGACATAGCATGGAAAAGAGATGGGGAATCGTGAATGTTTTTTGAGGCCAGCAGTTGGTGTCACAGAATAGCAGCTGGTTATTCCTCTGCTTTCTGTTGAAGTCGGTGGGCCCACAGGTAAACATGTCTTCTCAGTTAACAGGCTCCAGGACAGAATTTTAAACCACAATGACGTGTACACAGTCAACTCCAAAAATTTAATCTTAACATTGGCTAACATGCGTAGGCTAAGGCATAGTCTGAAAATGAGTCATTCTTTTAAGGATCAACAAAGAGCCATTTTATAAAACATAATAAAAATACAACGGGGTTAATATAGCGTTTGGGTTTCTTGTTGTGGATTTTTTTATGCATTTTTTTGTCAATGTAAACCAGTAGTAACAGCACTGACACCGACTGACAGAATTAAAACCTGATATTGTTCAGAGCTGAAAAAGCGACATCATCTGTTTATTAATATCTACGATCAAAATGTAATTTGACTTAGAACTCACTTTCGCCTGACTCTTGTTCTTGTGTCTGTAAGAAATAAAGACATTAAAAGTTAAGCACATTCTAAACTATTTAAATGACATCCACTAAATGAAATCAACTCACTGGACAGTTTGTGTTACAAAAGAGTCAACTTACCACAGGAGCTTTCACATCCCCTTGAACTATGGGATCCTGTTAGAAGCAAATCAGGATTAGCACTGCGATACTTAATTAAAATACTACCACTTCTACACTGTACCAGGAACAATGAAAACTGCCGTTTTGATTACTATTTGGACAATAAGCTCCTAAATATAAAACAAGTCATTTTTTGATAAAGGTAGCTAGATTGGCCTGAGACGCCACCCACTCGACCCAGATCCACTGACCTCACCCAGCCCTCCTACTGACACCAAATCCCATCCTCTCACCAGAAGCTTCTCCTCCTCCTCCAGCCACTTGTTGTCCTCCGCCATCTGCTGCTTCTGCTTCTTCAGTGTCTCCTGCATGCGCTGCGTCTCCATCTCCCACAGCCTCTCTTTGCTGGGCTGCTCCAAGCTTATGCCCCCCTCCTAGCGCAAAAAAAGCAGCCATGATAAGAGGTGACCAGCATTTTCTAACAGCTCACACTTTCATCATCAGGTCGAGACGTCGCTGTGACACTCTATCCCTCTCCAGAAATTCTGTTACATTATATATGAGGAATGCTAATCTGCATTCATATCTGTTACAGCGTCAGTTTTCCTTACATGTGAACTAAACTTTACATGAGTGTCAAACTGAGAATGAATTACAATTCTTATTTCAAGTTAAAGTACAAGTCTTTACAGATGCATTGAAATGTTATTTCTTTAGATATACACACTGCTTATGTGTCCTAGTTTGGAAATCCAGTTCATGAGCCCTTGAACGGTAACAAGCATTAAAACCTGAATATTGTTTGCTGTATGGTGTCAAATGAGGGGATCGATTCATAGTGCAGTGTCAGAGTACAGGGCAGAGAAAGACAACTTTATCTTTGGCATTAGAAGTTGTGTAGCATAATTTTTAGTAGTATGGTGATTCTAGGATTTGTTAAGGTGGGGGGGGGGCATAATAGGGGCCATAATTCATACAGAGAAGCTAACATTATCATTAGCCAATGATATGATTTTACTCGGTGAGAAACAGGGAGGGGCCAATCAGCGTTCAACTGCCCTTGTGGCCCCGCCCATGTATACATCCCTACTAATAACATCTAAAGACCAAATAGAAACAAAATCAGTTATAAATATCAAATTTTTATTTTCATGTATAAGGCTCGGCGCTGCCGTAGAGCAGAAGGTGACTCACCCCTACACTGTGGCGACGAGGAGAGGTTGGAGGCACGGTTAGGAAGCTGGAGTCGAAGGCTGACTGGTTACCGTCGGGGCTGCTGAGGGTGGGGGAGCTGACGCACAGCGATTCTGGGATCTGTGGGCCAGATGGCACACAGATCCACACAGGCTTTTACACACAGCAGAGTGCTAAACGCAAAGTACACAAGCGAAGCGGCTTCACTTAGGCACCTAAGTGAAGAGACAGACCTAAGACCAATAGGGTTGGTAGTTTATTTTCCATTTGTGCAAGTGCAACTACAGATGCAAAGGAATTCTTCAGTTTTTGCATATTCCGTCTTGCTCTACTATGAAACGCACATTTATACAGGTGATGACGGACGGGCAGACAGACAGATAGACAGAGATAGACAGATTGATCCCGAAGGAAACTTCAGAATAAAATGTGCTACAGTGCTGAATGTCCACAAAAGCATGGAAAAATAAAAGCACAATGAAAATGCTTAAACATTTAAAAAAAAAAACCGCGGTGTTACTGTAAAGGCAGCCGGAAGTTTCCAAAAGCGGCTCAGACGTGACAAAGACATTCGAACTGGCGGCCTTCCAATCGCAGGCAGAACCACGTAACAGAGGAATTCCCCATCATTAGCGCATCCATAATTACAGGATGGTCGTCGCATTTAGTGTAGCGGAACATACACAAACTTGTGCTGAATTAATTTTGATTTTCATTTGCTTTTCATCTTTCATTTCCGTTTGTTTCAATTTATTGTCCTTACAACATACTAATTACAATCTGCTAGTCACATCTGTCAGATTTCGCATGCATTTCTTGCGACAATTTTCTGTATCCCATAAATCCTTGGTGACTGGAATCCTGCAATATTTAATGAAAATGTATTTAAAATATATGTATAGAACATATACCAATCCTAAATTAGCATTAAAATTCTATGAATATCATTGACGACATGGTATTTTCTTATCTACTCAGTTTCGTGAATGTAACTCCCATTATCCTTGTCCCGTATATTTTCTTTCCTCTGCCTACCTGTCTGGAGCTAGCCAATTACGTATTTCACGGCACTTTGTACTGAGTATAATTGAAGGTGACAAACATAACTTTGAACTTTGAATATATAATTTAGCATGTAGCTATTTAGACAAAATCAGGTTCATTCATATTGTTGATTCACATCACACTCTATGGTATAATTAATGTTAGAAGAAAACTATCATTTATCAACCGTGCAGGGTCACAGGGGGCCTGGAGACCATCCCAGCTATCACAAGGCACAAGGCAAAGATACCGCTACACTGTGGCAATGCTAATTCATCACAGGGCTCAAATACACAAGCATACACCAAAGGCAATTCAGAGAGGCCAGCTAGCCTAACTGCATGTCTTTGGACTGCAGGGGTTCCTGGAGGAAACAAGGTCAGAGTGGGAAGAACAGGCAGCTGCCACACACAGAGAACAGAGGTGAGATACAAAACTCTCAGCCTAGATGTGGGAGGTAAAAGCCGTACCCACTGAGCCACTGAGCTGGCCAATAGCAAAGCAAGAGAGTAAAAAGAGGAAGGGTATCTGGGTACCTGAGAAAGGAGACCTTTATTTCCAAGGTTTTCAAGTTTCGTCCTTGAAGGCTGAAGATCAAAGATAGAAACGTGAGACTCAGTAAAACTCAATAACGGCATTCCACGTAGCACATGGTGCGGCTCGTCCGACTCCCACCTTGGGCGGAGGTTCACAGATGTTTATCTTGGTGTCTAAAAACTTGGTGACGCGATTGCGATCCCTCTGCCTCTCTGCCTCCTGCTCCTTCTCCATCTTGTGGGCATCACTGGTAACAACAGGCAAATAATTGCTTTTCTTATTTGGGTAAGAACATAAACAAATTTAAATATTTTGGTGGGTTGAAATGTTGAGATGTTCTCCAGGCAATATAAGCGTCAAGCCCACATGAAAAAGCCGTCTTCCTTCTGTAAAACTGCACACTGTGTAAAGCTCAACACAGGTTTCCTGGTTATGCGTCCAATAGTTGATGTGAAGGTTCAAACCTTCAGCTCCTGTGTGTGTCGGCATGTATATTACATTGTGGGAACCAAACGTGATAAAATTTGATAAACAGCTATTATTTTGACTTCGTGGGGACATTTTTTTTCCGTTCCAACAAGGGGAAACTCTATTTTATAAAAATTTATGACTGCAATCAAAAAACTAAAACAGCCAAAGTTCTTGTATTTAGTTTGGTTAATTATGGCTAAGGTTAGGGCTGGGTAGGGGTTGGGGGGGGGGCATTGGGTGTTCACCCCATGTACTGTATGTGTAGTTTTCCTCTGGTCTCCAAATCTCCCAAAGTGTGCCTGTATGCCTGGGAAGGCCTGGCATCCTATCCAGGACGTCCCCTGTCCTGCCATGCGCTTTGTGGCTCCACATTTACTGCAGCCCTTAATGGATAAGCGTTAATGCTATAATTTGATAATATGAATGCTTCCTGTCTCCTGAATGCTAACAATATAAAGTTACTTACATACCTGCTTATTATTGCCATACACATACATACAGTATATACATAACGACCTGCTGCTAAGTTGAGCTTTCTTGATTGTCCTTGATTGTTATGCACAACTCAAAGTAAATTCCTCATGAGTAAAAGTACTTTGCAATAAATAAATCAGTGTTTCCCAACCCAGTCCGTTGGGAGACAGTCCACGTGTTTGCTTCCTCCCAGTTCCCAGTTCATCCACTGCAGGATCATGTTGGGGAGGGCCAGGACCCAGTTCCCAGGTCAGTCCTCGGGGACCCCTAGCTGGTTCACGTTTTTGTTTCCCTCCAGCTCTCTGCAAGACAGTCCACATTTTTGCTGTCTCCCCTACTGGGAGCTGGGAGAGAGCAAAAACGCAGACTGTCTGGGAGACCCTGAGGACCGGTTTGGAAAGCACTGAAATAAACGACTGCGGTTGCGATAAGTAGTCATGCTAGACGAAAAGTTACAAACTGCATGCCGTAACAGAAGGGTAAGACTGACAGGCGACGCTACCTGAGGATGCACACCAGCTCGGTGAACTTCGGTCTCTCCTGAGGGTCGTACGCCCAGCAGCGGCACATCAGCGTGTACAGGGTAGGTGGACACTCTTCCGGCTTGGGCAGCCGGACACCCTGCTCCAGATGGTTAATCACCGCCTTGTTTTCCAGCCAGAAGAAGGGCTGTTGGCCACGGCTCATGATCTCCCACATGCACACCGCTGGGAAGAGGGAGGGGGGACGCCGACGTGTTGACCCAGGTCTTGGCAGCATGTTCAGGTTTTTCAGTCGGTCAGAGCAATTAAGCGATATACTAAAATAATTATGCTGCTGGGAATTCTCATTGCAATCCTCTATATTAATATTCCTATTTTTTGATCTCAGACATTTGTCCAGGTCAGGGATACTGAAATGGGGAACTTCGGACCAAAACAGAAAATAATGTTAATATAATGCACGACTGACCTAGGGGAAAGCCCGCCTGGCCCCACAGATGGGTAGTTCAGGTCCAGAGAGTCAATGTCCAGACCGAGATTTTATTTTAACCAACCAGATTTACTATGCAACTTACTATGCAACTTACTTCACAGTATGCACTGACACTTTACATTATGCACATTCACACTATGCAACTTAGCCTATT
>JAODKC010019077.1:0-22850 GCA_026777985.1 Mormyrops attenuatus
GGAGATTTTTCACAATCCCTCCTCCCAATGCAATACCTGGACCTGCAGACAGAAACCTGAGCAACTCCACAAAACCGCGGCCTTTTCCCCGCGCTTGCTGACCGCTCTAAAACGCGCTTTGTTCATGCGCAAAAACACCCAGGGGAAACTCGAGTTCATAGTCACGTGCTGTCATCCTTAAAGAGTTTCAAAATTATTTATGGACTTTACCCAGTTAGAATTTGGAAGACCAATGGATTAATAAAAACATGTTTACTTTGTTTTCTTACTCTGACTATCATTCTCCACATTGCAGTTATACTGTATGAGTATATATAATCCAGTGCCTTGTGCTTCTTGGGATAGGTTCCCTGAACTGTATAAAGTGGTTATCAAACATGGATGGATGTTTATACTCAACATGTGTTGAGTGTATCTCCCTCTGGATCAAGGGGCCGTGGACCAAGACAAGTCATTATGAAAACATTTTAGTAATATTAGTATAAATAACTTTTTTATAAAAAGGTTAAAGTGGCTGGACATTCCAACCGTCATAATCGGGAAGCAAGGGAGTTAAAAGTATGAGGATCAACCAAAGGGATTTTATTAAACTGGGGCAGGGAAAACAAAACAGACCTTGAGGGTCCAAAATGGAAAAGCTGGCAATGGGGAAAATGCAAACATACACAGGGGATGATATTAATGACAGGACTAGGGAGCACAAGACCAGAAGCTCTTAAATACAAAGGACTATGAAGGGAGCACAGCAAGAGGCAGCTGGAGCGAACCACATCAGGACAGGAACGAGAGGCAAGACAAATGGTGACCAGGCATGGCTTGTAGAGGCCTCACTGGGGAGAAAAAGGAGGGGCAAAGGCAGGGCATGACACCAACAAGAGAGTCTAACTAAGGAAGTGAATTCTCTGCATACCAGGCTAACTGTGTGTTGCTTTAACGTGGCTTCAGTACTCAATGTCAAATTGCAGCTCAGATATTTTTAACAGAAGGATTCACAAGAGCAGATTCAGCTGTCAGGTTACATGTACTGATGTTTACAGTGTAATAATAAAGGTTTCCCATAGCAGCCTCAGTCATTCAATAAGCTGCTCAGCGTGATCCTGCTCATCCCCACATCCATAGTCGTCTCAGGAAGTGAAGGTGCTCGCAGGCTTTTGTGAGGATCGATCTACGTTCTTTGTCCATCTGAGCCTTTCTGCGGTCCAGAGGAACCTGAAGTTGCTGACAGTATGTTCACATAAGTGCTATTGTGGTGAATATGTGTAAGAATGGTGTGGAGAGCAGGTGGCTAATGTTTGTCCTGGGCTGCTGGGATCTTGTTCTTGATGTGAGCTCACACCAGTCTCTCAAAGCACTTCATGAATATCGGTGTTATCGCCAGTGTGGATGTCATTGGCTGTACATGCTGCTCAGGACTGTGGCACTGGAATGACGGTTGTGGCTTTTAGGCAGGTGGGGGAGACTTTTAGACTTTCAGTAGTCGCACAAATACAAATACAGCGGGATGGTACACCGGGACAAAAAGGCTTTACAGACGTCAGGGGTCAGTTGTGCCCTGAAGGTCTTTAGAAGGCGGGAAAAGGCACCATAATGGATGACAGCTTATCAATACACTTAGTACTGTTTTTAGAGTGTAAGGCTATTTATTTTTTTGGAAATGATGTCCCCTGTTTTTGAGAATACCATGATTCATGGCACAGATGAGGCTGAGTTACACAAAAACCAGCCTGCAACCAGCCTATAAAGATATGGATAGCGCTCCCTTTATCTTCCTTGGGGGATCCATCTGAAACCCAGCACAGTAGCAAATGTACAAAGTAGCAAATGTGACCATCGATTGTTCACATTTGCCATTTCTTTCAGCAGTCGTTTATACAGCCATATCTTATGCCTTAATTCAAACCACTTGCAGAACCTGTCACTTGGTACAGATGGGCAGCAAGGCCTCGCGTGTCATGGATTCCATGGTACCGGAATGCACTTCACAACAAATGTCCTGGATTACTTAACACATGCTTTGTAACCTCAGGATCTTACGTAAGATTACTATTATATGGCCAACATCCCTATTAATTAAAGAGTTGCAACAAACATTGTCAGCAGAATTGTCACACCCAGCTAGTGCCGATCATCCTGTGCCACGCCCCCCTCGTTACCCTCGTGTGGATTCCCAGTGTTTACCAGCTGTTTCAAGTTGTCTTCGTTAGGTCAGTGTATTTAAGTTCACGTCAGAGTTTGTTTCCCTAGTTCTGTCATTGTAGTGTTGTGAGCTGTTATGGTTGTTATGGTCCGTATGCCCTCGTTGCTCCTGTATTAAATCCCTTTTTACCCCGATCATCATCTCCTTCGTCTGCTTCCCTCATCTGCACCTTACCGTTTGTGACAAGAATGGGTGGTTGTACAGGAGAGCTTAATGCCTTCCCACTTGGTACCATCATGGGATGCCATCTTTCTAACAAGTCAGTTCCTCATGGCGAGGCCCTGGTCAACTGCAAGTGAGGTGATTGTGAAGGTCAAAACATCTTGGAGCAAGTTCAGTTGTGAAGTGGTAGGACTCACAAGCTGACAGAAAGGTTCCTGATCACCCAACCTCAATACTCAATCTGAATGGCATCAGTTAGGTAATTGAGGTTTTTATGCCACGTAAGCAGCTCAGTCTGTATTCATACTGAAGACTACAATACATACAAAAGTTTTTGATTATTATATAAATAGCTAAATAGCCCACATAGGTGTAACCTCAAAACACACAGACAGCAATAATGAGATTACCTACAAATTATAACATTCTGAATAAGGTGTTCTGCATTGACTTTAGTTCAAAACAAGAACTGCCTCTGGTTTACCCTTAATACAGACATCATATAAAGTACTGATTGTGAAGAACATTTACTTCATAGCATCAAAAGAGCAACAATACATAAAATGTGCTTAATTGACAAAGGCTTTTGACATGTGGGGCACAGAGCGGATTCCTCACCTCTAAGTAAAACATGTGCGTGGGCCTGCTATGTTCTATTCGACACCTGATATAAATGATCTAGACTCAACAGTTTTTAAAACTGACTGTTGCTCCATTTGCAACAACAGGGTTAACTTCATAGAGTTTGATATTGACACATTAATCCCATTCACTTTGTAAAGAGCCCTTAAGGGGACATGATATTATTTTTTTATATTTATTTTCTGGTGTGCACCTGAAAGTAACTGGTGCTCACCTAAAACACCTGAAAGTAACTGCAAATTCACAATAAACTGAACCACTCAAAACAACACAAGCTCATTATTGCAGGACAAAGTTTGTTCCCACCATGACAAACCCCTTGAGGTCTGCAGCAGTACCAACCAGCAGTGTGTCTGAAATCTCTGTACTGTATGATGTATGAATAGAGGCCATGATACAGTCTCAGCTGCTGCAGGAAGGGCAGAGAAACAGGTCAGGCCAGAAACTTTAACAAATTATTTATGAATCATGCATGAAGTAAACATGATGTTTTGGATGTGAAATATATTTCATATGTCTATGTGCATATGAGAATGTGTCCTTTGAAGTCACAGAGATCACACCTGCTTTGGTAAGGATGGGGAAACAGGTAAATCCTGTAAGATAACATTTCAAAGTCAGCTTAAATTCCAAAACAGTTCTTGGAAATGACATTCTAAATCATGCATGATTCCGTAGCATTAACATGATACTTAAAATACATCTTAAAAGTATGTATGATTGTGGGGAGGTGTGGGGTCTCAGGGTGTAACTTCTGGCTCTGGGCTTTTTTTCTGTCTGTGTGTGAAGTTTGCATGTTTTCCTAATGTGAGTCTTCTCCTCGCACTTTGGAAAACATGAAAACATGGCCAGTCGATTGGGATCTCTAAGCTGTCCTTGGTGTGTGATTGTGTGTGTGTGTGTGCTCTGCTATAAACTAGTGTCTTACCCATTGTGTCCCCTAGTATTGTAATACTTGAGATCAGTCTTGGTCTCAAGACCAGTTTTTGAAGGTATGGATCTTGTCTTGAAATCAACTGCATTTTTACTCAGTCTTGTCTTGGTGTCAGACATAGAGGACACAGGATTTCATAGCAAGAAAGGTGGAGACCACAGCTACAGGGATATCATATCACAAAATTGTCTGAATGCCTGTGCATTGTTTGATTTTATTTAACGTTATGAATATGACTGCAATTCCTGCTTGAAATGCAACCAATAACATTACAATTACAAAGCCCTACTTTTCAGTTAAGATTTGTGTTATTATTAACTAATTCACAGTTAAAAAGTCCTTAATTTCAAAGTGAGCCCTAATCATACCCCCAAAATTTTGTCTAAAATGGCTTTTATTGGGATTTCTGGGCATCCTTTAACCAGCCATTCTGGGCTCAGCTAAAATTTCCAGCTTTCTTAATTTAAGTCTATGGGCCAGGGTTCAGGTTAAGGCTTCATGAGCTCTACCAGGATTCAAGGCCAGGGCTCTGGAGCCTAAGGCCCCAGGTTAAGGTGCCGTGTATCTTTCTCGTCTATTTCCGTTTATATCTCGCTGATATCTTCATGTAGAATCATGAAGAAAACGCTGGCTAAATCCGTAATCTGTCTTCTTTTCAAAACGACCATTGTTGGAAGTATTAAGAACAGGCAGGTCAGGCAGAATAGGAACATGCACTGCGGGGGGCGGTGCATCGACTGTCGGCGTAGTAGCCGTGGTGGGCGGAGCATCAACTGCTAATGCAGTAAGCAAGGGGACTGGAACTGGGCTGTATGTCCCAGCAGCTGGCGTTGCCCTTTTAAGAGTCTATGGTACCCGCGGGATGGCATCCCGTACCGTCTGGGCCCCTTTATTTTCCAGGTGTGCCTCCCGGAAATGATACGCAGCTAGTGGCGTCGGCATCTCTTCGGTGAAGCTGGCTTGGGGTACCTGCAGGCAGGAAGCGGCAGTGATGTCCGGAGGGAACCTCGACTGGGTTATGATCGGGAGAGGTTCATCCCGATAGAGGGTGGAGAGAGAGGCTGTCCCGAGGAAGATCATGAGCGCGTCCTCGGGACTCCTCTCCTGCCACTTTCTCTTCTTCTTCCTCCAACTGGAAACTGTTGGCGGAGATTGTGCCGTCTCCATAAGGACAGATGGCGGGACAGCAGCCTCCATATAGTGCAGCGCGATGAGCTGGTCTCTTCGTTCCATTACCCGCTGCACCAGCTGCTGGAGGTGCTCGTGCACCTCGCTTATGAGGCGCATGTCCCCGAACGGAGACATCTCCTCCAGGAGAGTCCCACTCCAGCTAGCCAGCTCCAGTGCCACGGGGTCTTCCTGGACCTCGGGTTGGTGGAGCCAGTAAATCACCTCCTGCAGCAAGCCTACGCGTTGCCGCTCGGCTCGCGGAGGTGAGTAGTTAGGGAGGTCTATCATTCTGTTACGTCAGGACGGGGAAGCAGGCAAAAGGAGCCGTGAATACTTGAAAACCGGGTTTATTCAGGGCAAGCACGCAATGTTAATGACAGACCTGGGAAAACAGACTTGAACGCGGACTGAAATACACAAGACTGAAGGCAGGAAACATGGAACAGCAGGTAAATGGAATGATTCCACACTAGGTTAACGAGGCAGGCGTGGTCCACGAGAGGGCTGGACGGAGGGACGTGACAACCACGTTCGGTTCTGACTGACCGGTGGGAAGACGGCCCTTTATTTTATATGCAAAAACGATCATATGTATAGCATACTCTATAATAAAACTGTATCATCTTTAAGTCATATTGTTTGATGTTTTTAATCCTTTTATCACTGTTTTTTTAGTTCATCATTCAGCCTGAGCATGAGATGAATGAATGAGCGTCTCGTGGAGATGCTCGCGCTGCCAGGTCAAAAGGCGATGACGACCTGTAGTTTTTTTTGAACTATGTGGCATTTTACCATGCTACATTGCCATTTGTAAAAAAACAATAGCTAATTCCTGGAAAAGCTACTGTACTGTCACGCGCTACACGGCACGGACCAGCGAAGCAGGCAAAAGACGTAAAAGCTGGGGCAAAAACGGGTTTAATAGGGAGAGGAAGGGGCATCAGGAACAGACAGCACATAACACTACAATGACAGAACTAGGGAAACAAACTCTGACGTGGATTTAAATACACCGAACTAGCGAAGACAAATCAAAACAGCTGGTAAACACTGGGAATCCACACGAGGGTAACGAGGGGGGCGTGGCAGAGGATGATCGGCACCATCTGGTGTGACGGAACCCCCCCCCAATGGCGCGTACACCGGGTGCACCCCAGGGGAGAGGAGGAACAAGATCATCACGGGACCTGGGAAGACAAGAACAAGAACATCAACAGCGCACCATGGGGAACAGCACAAACACACAGAACAGGCACAAGGAGAACAACTCCGACAACAGACAACAAACAACAGGGAATGCGGACAGACACAGGGGCACCAAAAGCAGGAACACAGAATCCAAGGAGGGGGACAATGACGGGATAACACCAGGGGGCACACTCACAGGAGGCACGAAGAGGCCAGACGGGAACAAAGGCACAGAGGGATGGGGGGCAAACACAAGGGGCACAAAGGCAGGAAGCAAGGTGAAGGGCGGGGGGAAACGGGGAGCCACAGGGAACCCCGGCAGGCGAGGAGCGGAAGCCAAAGGGGCAGCAGGCGACCGCGAGGTGAAACCTGAAGGGACCCTTGGTGAGCGCGAGGAGGGAGCAGGAGGGAAAGCCGAAGGTAGCGAGGAGGAAGGCAGAGGGACTAATGGAGGGGACGAGGAGGAAGGCGGACACAGGCGGAGGGGAGAGGGAGCAGCAGCCGCGGCAGGCGAAGGCGTAGCCGCCACCAGCCAAGGCGCAGGCGACCGACGAGTCGGAGCTGGGGGACCCGCAGTCGACTGACGAGGTGTTGGAGGCGGGACCACAGCCGACGGACGAGGTGCCGCAGGCGGAACCGGAGGTTACCGCCGAGTTGAAGCCAGGGCGACCAAAGGCGACCGCTGAGCTAAAGCCAGGGGGACCGAAGGCGAGCCAGGGGGCAGGGTGGGAGGGACCCGACTCCTGCGCTGATGACCTCTCCCTCTTCGGGACACCGAGAGGGGCCTACCATGGGGTGATGGTGGAGGAGTCACTGGGGAAGTCAATGGGGTGGTCAGGGAGATCCCCAAGGGGTCCCATTCAAGCTACTCCTCCAACTATGGAGGGAAGAGCGGCGGTCCAGCAGGAGGCACAGGGACCACAGGGGGCATCGCGGGCAGAGGAACCACAGGGGGCGTCGCGGGCACAGGAACCACAGGGGGCAGAGCTCGAGCCACTGGCACAGGAACATCGGGGGGTGCGGCTAGGGTTCGCGCCTTGGCAGCGGGCGTTGCCCCTCCAAGCACCCTGGGGACCCGCGGGATAGCATCCCAAATGGTCCTGGACCCTTTAAGAGCCAGGTGCGTCCCAAAATAGGAGCAAGCTGCTGATCCCAGCGGCAGCGTGATGGGTGGACGATCGGGACATACAGTTGCCATCATGAACACCTCCGGGATTAGAATCGGGAGGGGATCCTCCCGCCACCCGGCAGGAGAAGCTGCGGAGAACGAGACAGCCGGCAGGAAGATTGCTGGTTCTTCTTCCGGTCTCCGGGTCTTTTGCTTCTTCTTCTTTGTCAGGTGGGCTGCCTTTCACTGGCCTATCTGCTGCTAGACCTGCCGCTGCCGTGCGCTGCATGCCGGCCTGTCTGCTGCCAACTCTGCTTCTGCTGTATGCTGCTTGCCGGCCTGTCTGCTCCCAACTCTGCTGCTGCTGTGCGCCACTTGTCAGCCTGTCTTCTGCTAAATGTGCCGCTGCTGTGTGCTGCTCACTGGCTCGTCTGCTCGGCGGCCTGATCTGCTAACTTTATTCTAGATTCTGATAATATTGCTGCTGCTGTATCTTTATCTTTAGACTGTGGACTGTGAATGGTGGCTGGTGTTCTTGCTACTGAGTACCTTGTTTTTGGTTTGACTTGGATGGATTTGAATTTCTCTGCTTTGTATCCCATGCTGGGCTATAAGTAGCATTTAATATTTTTGCTTCTGTATGCTGTTTATGGGTTCTGCTATCCTCTCTGACTGTTATTCTAAGCTAGGCCTTAGGTAAATGATAATTTGTCACTACCATTATCTTTGGTACATGATTACCTAATAATTGGGATGATTTACGGCTCATTTTAGAGTGATTTACTCTGTCTTGACCATTTCTACAGTCATCTTAACTTTAACATCAGTTATTAAGTTTAATGATGCCCACTTAAAATTCATATGCCTGCACTGCTGTTACTGATAGCATTTGTGAATATAAGAGGCTATGAGTGTTTAATAATCTCTAGGATTCTATGTGTGAGACAAGCGGCAATCAGGGAAAAGGCAGACCCCAATATGTGGGAAGACACAGGTTTATTAGGGGAACCAAGTACAGATAAATCCAGGGGGGCAGTCCAGTCGGGTGGTCGGGTCACAGGCCATGGTCGGGTTCTGGGAATGTCAGTCCTACACCAAAGGACGAGACGAGCGGATGAGAGGGAGGAAGGACCAGGATCAGCAGGGTAGCGGGGCAGGGTGGAGCAGTTAGGTAGGCAGGACACAGCAGTCAGGACAAACCGGGTAAACGGGAGACAAAGAAAGTGCTTAGCAAGGCTCATATGATAATGGCAACAATACTTCGCAAAGACCGGTTGCTTCCGCCGGTCTAAAGTAGTGAAGTGATCAGCTGGCGATCACTGTCAGGTGCTCGGCCATGAATGTGTGCTGCCATGAATACTCATTCTTTTAGATGGTCTTTGGTATTATGCAATACCGTGAAACAATTTTTTAAGCTAGCACTGGTGTCGTACCTACATAGATTTATATCTATATTTAGCCAACCTAGATTTCTTTTCCATTTTTGTTAAGAATCATCTTCAGTGTTCTGTTGCATTGACAAAGTCTATTCCTAAACAATTCAATTTATTGGTCCTTAGCATTAAACTCTCAAACAGTTTTTCACTAAAAGTAGCTGGATGCTATCGTCCTCCCTCAGTGCCGGTTTGTACTCTTATAGCACTAAATAGTACTTTGGCACCTTTTACAAAATCCAAGCTAGTTTTATTGTTTGATATTAACTGGGACATGCTAAAGCCACCTGAAAGTCTACTGCTACAGTTTGATTCTTTAAATCTGCAACAAATAGTAACACATCTTACAAGATATGACCCTAAAATATCACATAAGGCATCATTGATTGATGTGGTTTTTACTAATTCACCACACTTATACCATGCTGCTTTGTTTGTAATGATATTAGTGATCATAGTTTCACTGCTTATGTTTGTAAGGGTCATTCTGTTAAATTTACCAGACAGTTTAGTCAGGAACAAATTGTCAAAATTTTTTATGTTCAAGCGTTCTTACACAATCTAGCTGAGGAAGACTGGGATAGGGTCAGCCTGATTCCTACTGTTAATGATGCATGGAGGCTGTTTTTGTGAGGTTATTGATCAGCACGCTCCCATAAAGAAACTATGGATAAAAAAATCTATACAGTCCTTGTTTTTATTGTGAACTAACTGTATTGTTGCAGCAAAAGAACACTGCTTGGTACAAGGCACGCCAGACTGGATCCCAAAGTGACAAAATCACATTTTGTCCATTATGGAATAAGGCAAGTCAAGCAGTTATTCTGGAAAACAGCGAGGAAATTAGAAAATATACCTTCAAGTTTGCATTTATCAGTTAATGTAGACAATATTGTGATTGTGAGAAACCGTATGGCCGATTCCCTTAATCAGCATTTCACAAAATCTGTCTCAACTAAATCGAATTAGACAGAGCTGTTTGAACACTAATTTAACTCATGCTCCTTGTGTAGCCTCTTGTTCAAAATCTGCATCCTGTTTGCATCTGGCCTCTCACAGTTTTACTTTTCATCTTATTGCAAAAAGAGAAATTTTAGAGGAACTGCTATCTTTGGACCTAAAAAAACAGCTGGGGCAGATGGGATTTCTTCATTCTTTTTTAAAAAATAGCAGATCAAATCATTGCAGCTCCACTAACAGACATTTTTAATCTTTCCGTTCACATGGCTGAACTACCAACTGATTGGAAGGAAGCCGTTGTATGGCCTCTTAAGGGTGGCGATCAATCTGACAAACTGTTAGGCCAATATGTATTTTACCTTGCATTTCTAAGACTTTGGAAAAATTGATAAACAAGCAACTAATTTACTATTTCAAAGTGTATAATGTTCTGTCTAGTGTTCACTCAGGATTTCGCTCAGGTTTGGATTTGTCACAGCTGTTTTAAAAGTTTGAAATGACATTACTTTGGCATTGGAGGCTGAACACTGCACAGCAATATTTACTGATCTTGCAAAAGCATTTGAGTCTGTGGATCATGCCCTATTATTAAAAAGACTGGATAGCATAGGAGTATCTATTCAATCATTGGCTTAGTTTTTGAATTTTTGCCAATAGGGCTCAATGTATAACTTTAGACCACCGTCTTTCTCAGTTTCTTCATGCATCTTCGGGTGTTTCTCAGGGCTCAATACTTGGCCCCACTCTTTTTTCCATATTTATTAACAAAATTCCGAATATTATTTTTTCTCATATTTATTTATATGCTGATGATACTACTCTGTATGCCTTTGGTCCTTCTGCTGATGCAGTAATAAAATCCCATCAGGATAGTTTTCTGGAAGTAGAGCAGGCATTTACAACCCTGAATGTATCATTAAATGCTGTTAAGATTAAAGTTATGTTTGGTCGGAAAGGTACTGTATTTCCCTCTACTTATCACATTACCACTAGAAATGTAATTATTCTTGAACGTGTTAATGCTTATAAATACTTTGGCATTTGGTTAGACAATTCATTGCCCTTTTCTCACCATATTGCAGTGTAAGATCAAGGAAAAACTTGTCTTTTTAATATATGTAACCCCGATGGGGGGGGACTATGAATGCTTCACCACAGCTCTGAGTGTTCACTAAACTGAACCATGAAATGAAGGAGACCGTATACAAAAGAACAGAACTCCCTTTAATAAAATATTAACCAAAAACAGAAGCTTAGACCCACGAGACATACAAATAATCAAGAACACAATTAAGTGAAAATCCAGCTCCAAATAAATAACAAAAAAGAAAAGCAACCCTTCCACACACATACACACAACAAAACACAGTGCAGGCAAGGGCAAAAAGGCCAGTGACCAGGACACCCCCAGAGGTAGGGCTAACCAGGCCTACAGTGGCCTAGATAACTATTAAGGCAGCTCTTACTCACACAAAAACCCAGTGCACTACAAACATAATCCAAAGGCCTGAACACTGCACGCCCTCCCCACAGTACACTTAAGAAGCGGAAAAGGCCCAGCACACCCCCCCTCTAAGGTTCGCCCCGCCACAAGAATACCCACCTGGAGGTGGTCTTACAGCTTGGTACCCCTCACCTACCCAAATCACATGCAAGGTGGAGAATGCGTAACGCACTTCACTAAGCAGAAGGCCCTAAATGACCAAAATGCAAATTAACTACGAATAGGAAAAACAGTGGTTACATAAGCCCCCCTTAAAAGAAAAATTAAAGGAGACATACACATAATCAGTTTGAAATTCAATCCCTCTGTACAATATCCTAATTAGCCGCTTTAAATACATCACTATTTTAAGATTGGTAATTTGGTCTTGTTGTCCAGCCAGACAGACCCATTGTAGTTGCTTGTAGCTTAATAGCAGAAATAGATAACCCATTACAATTCCATTTCATTCAATATGCAGAGTAGCCATAAACGCATTTAACATAATGATGATATATGATGTGTATTTTAGGAATCATTAGAATTACCTCCATGAAAAATCCCCCAGTCCCGCTTCTGTTCAGATACCCTTTCGGGTCAGAAAACCACTTGCCTGTATCACAGCAAAACCGGGGGAAGTAAGAGCAGGGAGACGGAGGATCGGGGAATGCGGGATTTATTAGGAATCACTTGAACACAGAACACTGGTGTCACGTTCACCGGTAATGCGAACGAGCAAGCAGGCGAAGGGAGCCGTGAATATGAATAAACAGGGTTTATTCGGGAATACGGGAGACAAAATGGGGCTAAGGCACACAGCAAACAACATCAATGACAGATCTAGGGATACTAAACAGAACACACACTAAATACACTAGGTAACAAGCACATAAACTGGAACAACAGGTAAAACGGCAGGATTCCACACTAGGTAAACGAGCAGGGCGTGGTTCACATAGGGGCTAAACGAAGGATCGGGGCTGGGCGTGACAACTGGCAACATGCAACGTTAATGACAGGACTGGGGAAACATACTTGAATGTGGACTGAAATACACAGGACTAATTGGAAATAACACGAAACAGCTGGTAAACGCGGATCCCACACGAGGTAGATGAGGGGGCGTGGCACACGGAAGGAGCGGACGAGCGGGGCATGACAGCCTGTTAAATCTAATCAAATCACTTTTATTGTCACATCACATTACTGGTACACTGGTACAGTACATGTGAGTGAAATTCTTGTGTGCAAGCGTTACAAGCAGTAGTGGTGTACAAAATATACAAATACAAAATAAGAATAAATATGCACATGAATGAATATGAATAAAAATATACATATATATATATATGTTTATATATATGTGTGTGTGTGTGTGTGTGTATGTGTGTGTATATATATGCTGAATATTCATAGATGAATGTTGTGCAAAAAAGGCAATTATGCGCGGTATGGAGAGCATAAGGTGTTGACGTGTCGAAAACGTGTCAGTGAAGTGTCTATGAAGTACTAGTCGTCAGTGTTCAGCAGTCTGGTGGCCTGATGGAAAAAGCTGTCCCTCAGCCTGCTGGTTCGGGACTGGATACTGCAGTACCTCCTGCCTGACAGAAGTAGTTTAAACAGTTTATGACTGGGGTTACTGAGTCTTTGATGATCCTCCCCGCTTTTCTCAGACACCGGTTCCTGTAGATGTCCTGGAGGGAGGGAAGCTCACCTCCGATTATCCTTCCAGAACACTGCACCACTCTCTGCAGAGCTTTGCAGTTGTAGGCGGTGCTACAGTATTGCCGTACCAGGTAGCGATGCATCCGGTGAGGATACTCTCAATGGCACAGTGGTAGAAGGTCCTGAGGATACAGGGGCTCATGCCGAATCTCTTCAGTCTCCTGAAAAAGAAGAGGTGCTGTTGCTCCTTCTTCACTGTTTTGCAAAAGCCAAATGCAAAACTAGTGAAAAAGCAGTCAGAAAAGATGAGGAGGGAGAAATGTCAGTGGCCTCCACCTGTTAAACCATTCCTGTTTTAAGGGTCGTCTCATTGATGCCCCTCTAGTGCACCTGTTGTTAATTTCATAAACACCAAAGCAGCAGAAACTGATTAACAACCCCCTCTGCCACTTAACTGACCAGATCTATATCCTAGAAGTTTAACTGACCTGATGTTATACTCTGATTAAAAAGTGTTCCTTTCATTGAGCAGTTCCTCTTTTTGAGCAGTGTAGTATCCAAAAATCTGTATTGTGTAACTAACAATTATTTGCAGTGTGTTAAAATGCCTGTTATTGTGCCTCATAATGATAATACCCTCCTGCTGGTGAAGTGAGTGAAGTCCATCTGCCACAAGTAAATTCCTTTTACTCACATCGCTGTTTCTCTCTGTCTCTTTCTAGTTACTAAAGATGCTTTCTTACCGATATTAATGCTCAGGACCAGAGCAGAATTCTTACACTGTGAGTCTGTTCACACACATGCTTCTCTCTCCCTGTATGAGGTGGAGTGTGTTTTATTGTGTGTCATTTTCTTCTGCTAGGGGAGCTTCTCTTTCTCTCTCCTGCTGCCTCCTGGCCTTTCACATTTTCATAAGATGTTTATGTCAGTAGCCTATGAATTCAACTGCAAGTTTATTCAGGGCTCTTTTCCACTGCACCCGGTAAGGTACATTTGGTAAGATGATTTTGGTACTTTCCCTTTTCCATTGACTTCCGGTCGAGTACCAGTACCAAAAGTTCCAATAACTAAAGTACCAAGGTAGCTGGGATACGTTTTTAGTGCTTTGGAACTTTGGGTTGGGATTTGCAAACATGTTCATTGATGATTTAAAACACAATTTTAAGAAGCCTAAAAGCCAAACAAATAAATAAATAGTTAACTGAAAAGAAGTTACACTGTAGAGGCAGCCTATGACTAAAGCCCTGCTGATTTAATTTATTGAACAGCTGCAGCAAACAGTAACATTTTAAGCCCTGATTATAATGAGCTGACAGTGTTAACAGACCTCAGGTCTTCAGGAAAATTGTTCCACAGACAGGGAGCATAGAGCCTAAAAGCTGCTTCACCATGCTTGGTCTTCATTCTGGGACACTGAGTAAACCTTTCCCAGATGTCCTCAGGGGTTGCATGCTTCATGACGTTCAAGTAAATCTGAAATGTATTTAGGCCCGAGACCATTCAGTGCTTTGTATTCAAATAATAATATTATTAAATCAATCTTGTGAGGCACATGAAGCCAGTGCAGTGGCTTAAGGACCAGTATAAGAGGCTCTACTTTTGTGGTGTTAGTGAAGACACTGGTGGCAATATTCTGAAAACCTATTAATTTTTAGCTAAGACCTGTGAAGACATTGTTAAAATAATCTAGCCTGCTGGTCACATATGTTTTCCCCATGGGAAAATATGTCAGGTGGGGGATATGATATGGCAAGACCTAGGACCAAGACATCAAAAGAAATTATACAAAAATAAAAGAAAACACAAAAGGCATCCTGTGTGTATATTTTGGAAGCAATATTAGTAAATATTAAAATGACACAGGTGCCGTGAAAGTCGGCTCTTTTAGCTGACACTGTTCAGTTATGTTGGGTATATTTCATATAGTCTCTATGGTGCCACATAAACCAGTAAAATGTCAAACGTTCACTTATCAGATCAGACCTTATCATTGTTAAACCATTACTAAGGGATTGTCTCATGCAGAAAACCTATACAGCAGAAGTGGCTGGACACCAGCTTAGGTAAAGGGCATAGAATCAGGTAAAACCTGTAAGGTAACATTCTAAAAATCAGCTTAAATTCCAATGCAGTTCTATAAAATGAAGTTCATAATTATTCATTATCGTGTAGCATTAAAATGTGACTAAATAAATCCTAAAGTATCCATGATTGTGGGGAGGTGCAGGGTCTCAGGGTGTAACGTCTGGCTCTGGGGTCCCCCCCCCGATTCTGTGTGTGAAGTCTGCACGTTCTCCCAACATGAGTTTTCTCCTCGTCCTTCAGAGACTGAAAACATGTGGTCGGCCGATTGGGATCTGTAAGCTGTCCTTAGTGTGATTCTCTGTGTGTGTTTGTGCTCTGCTATAAACTAGTATCCTATCCATTGTGTCCCCTGCCCTGTGCCACCTGGGACAGGCTCCAAGCTCACCACCCCCCTGCACAGTTATAGGCAGTTATTGAAGTGTATTGGATACTTTTTCAGTATTTAATCTTTCTGTTCCTGAGCTTGCCTGAAGCCTTTTACTTTTGGTTTGGATTCAATCTTTTAACTTAGTAGTGATAGTTAATGAATTTAGAAAAAAAACATTATTTTGGGAAACATTCTGTTTGTTTAGAATTAGATAGAAATTAATAACTAAAATTAATAACTACAATTAATTAGTTACTCAAAGTAACTCCAAACCTGCTTACCTGACTAGAGTACACTCTCCCCACACAGACACAAATAAAATTAAGAAATGCAACACTAGAGTATGTGCTAGATCCTTCATTTTCATGTAAACAATGTGAAAACCAAACCTGTGGATTGACAGTACATGTAAAAGCTTGTTTTATCTAAACCTGTCACAGTCAATTTGTAATTGCACATAGCTTTACATCAGCGGCATTTGGGGAAAAACTCAAACCAAATCAGCTTCTATACAAACACAAAATCATCCTCTACATAATGGTTTTCTTCTAGTTTTCTACCCTCTACTTAATCTCTGTCTATAACATGAAATTGTCCGATTATAGCTTGTTTCATGAAAAAAACAATGACAGTAATAGTTATATGAATATAACTAAATAATTTAACTAAATAAACATATGTTGTACATATAATCTACTATTTTATTCATAAACTCCAGCTCCAGTGTTTACCCAGTCTGCTCTTCTCAGTCTGGCCTCAGTCCAAAACCACACCTACTGCAGCCAGAGAAGCAGGGAGTTTCTTCCACTGTCATATATAAAAACAACTGCAAATGAAAACGAAAATTAATCCAGTCTGTGTTTGTTGGAAAATGGCAGAAGCCAATGTCGCACTGGATCAGATTGAGTTCAGCTGTCCAATCTGTCTGGATCTACTAAAGGATCCAGTGACTATTCCCTGTGGACACAGTTACTGTATGAGCTGCATTAAGAGCTGCTGGGATCAGAAAGATCATGCTGGAGTTTACAGCTGCCCCCAGTGCAGACAGACCTTCATACCCAGACCTGTTCTGGGCAGAAACACCATGCTGGCTGAAGTGGTGGAGAAACTGAAGAAGACTGGATTACAAGCAACTACTCCTACTGACCGTTATACTGGACTTCGAAATGTGGAGTGTGATGTCTGTACTGGGAGAAAACACAAAGCTGTCAAGTCCTGCTTAGTGTGTCTAGCCTCTTACTGTGAAACTCACCTCCAGCCTCACTATGAGTCTCCAGCTTTTAAGAAGCACAAGCTGACTGATGCTACTGGACTTCTGCAGGACAAGATATGTTCCCACCATGACAAACCCCTGGAGGTCTACTGCCGTACCGACCAGAAGTGTATCTGTCTGCTGTGTGTGATGGATGAACACAGAGGCCATGATACAGTCTCAGCTGCTGCACAAAGGGAGGAGATACAGGTCAGGCTGGAAACCTTTATAAATTATTTATGAGTCATATTTAAAGTAACCATGAAAGTATGATATTTTTTGGTGTGAAATATATGACGTGTCTATATGCATGGGAGAATGTCTTCTTTGAATGCACAGAGATCATATCTGCTTAGTAGGTAAAAGGTGGAGAAACAGTTAAATCCTGTGAGTTAACTTAAAGTCTTCTCCACTTATTTTGGAGATTGAGCTTTTTGTTTTGATGTACTTCCTAACATGTTACAAAGCATTCCTGTCAAATGTTCTAGGTGTCAATTGCAGCCACACCTCCAGGCTTGTGGGTATGGCTCCCATTCCTGGCTCTGCATATACAGCTTGCATGTTCTCCCCATGTTCCTGTGGGATTCCTCAGGTTTCCTCCTGATGTCCAAGACCATGTGGTTTGGTGAATCAGTGGCTCTATATTGTTCTCAGCATGTGAGGGAATGTTTGCCCTGTAATGGACTGGCAGCCCATCCATGGTGCCCCTGCCTTGTGTCCTGTGCTTCCTGTGATACGCTACAGGCTGTGTCCCATAACCCTGTACTGGATAAGTGGTTATTGGAATGTGTTGGATATTTTACACAGTATTTTATCTTTCTCTTCCTGGGCTTGGCTGAAGCTGATCCTGTTACTTTAGATGTGTATCTGATATTTTAACTTATTAGTCATTTCCACTGTTCTGGTGTTCCGATGTTTCCTACGAGACCCAAACTGGATGGTATCGCAAGATCTTTGAAACTATAGATATCACAAAAATAATAGCTAGATTAAAGTCTTTGGAAGGAAAAATCACCAGAAAGTTAAATAATCTTCCGCTATCTCCAAAATCCGACACTCCAATGGATTAGCCACATTCACAAAGTACTGACGATCTCTGCTTGAAATCAAATGATAAGTCGCCACCAGGTCTTCCGCGCCTGTGTTCTATGGCTCCTGTGGCATGTACGGCATATATTGTCCTTCTGACATTCCTGAAAGTATAGTGTGCCAGAAGTGTTTAGTTACTGTAGAGTTGGAGGATAGCATTCACGCATTGGAGGAGCGCATTAGCACTGTAGCAGAGATTAATCAGATTGAGAGATTTATAGGTAGGGGGGTCATGCGCTGATGACGTACCACATGGCGAAACTCCTCGGGATTCCGGCTAGCGACCCCCCAGGCAGACACACGGTCCAGGCCCACCCAACGGAAATGAGCATCCATCTGCCACAGTCAGGTGTTAAGTGGGCGTCCCCTTGGCCTGGTCCAGCCCCTCGGGTCCTCAGCAATGAGGATCCTGCAAGCCAGGTCACCCTCAGGGGAACACGTCACATAGCCGTAGTGCCGTAATTGATGCTTCCTCACAATGCACGTAATGTGCCTCATTTGGGACTCCTCTAGCAACCACTTGTTTGGCACAAAGTCAAACCAGTGGTACCCAAGGATTATCTGAAGAGACACAGTACCGAAGGAGTCCAGTCTTCGTCTCAGCTCATTGGATAGCGTCCATGTCTCACACCCATACAGCAAGACAGGGAGCACCAGGACTCTAAAGACTTGGACCTTTGTCCTCTTGAAAAGAGTTTGGGATCGCCACACATCCCTTTCCAGCGACCTCATGCTCTCCCAATCCGTCTGTTGACTTCATAGGAAGAGTCACCAGAGACATGAATGTCACTGCTGAGGTAAGTGAATCTCTCAACGAGGTCAACATCTTCCCCGTAGACAGGCATACTACTGATAGCTGTGCCTAAGAAGTCAGAAGAAGGCCTGGATCTTGGCTTTTATCCAGAACACTCGCAGTCCCAGACACTCAGACTCCTTGCTCAGTCTCTCAATCAGATCAGAGCCTCCATTGACTCATGATCAGAGCCCTGATCAGAGCCTCCATTGACTCATAATAATAATAATTAATACTTTATTAATCCCAGAAGGGAAATTGTATTTACAGCACTGAAACTGCCTTAACTAAAGTCGTAAATGACATAATAATGGCAAGTGATGCTCACAGCGTGCTTCTGGACCTTAGTGCAGCTTTTGACACGGTTGACCATTGTATCCTATTACAAAGACTTAAATTTGAGGTTGGGTTGTATGGAACAGTGTTGAAGTGGTTTAAATCATATTTGACTAATCATTATCAATATGTTCAAGTGTCAGATAATCGTACTTCGTTGTCAATGTCACCGGTCAAATATGGAGTACTACAGGAATCAGTGCTTGGTCCTTAATTGTTTTGAAATTGTTTTTCTCTCTACATGCTGCCATTAGGAAACATAAGGAGAAATCATAATGTTAACTATCACTCCTATGTACACCCAAATATACATTTTGGTTACGCCTAACAACACAGCATCTATTGCCACCCTACCTATTTGCTTTGAGGAAGTCAAGACCTGGATGGCTGAAGACTTTTTATCACTAAATGCTCAGAAAACTGAGGTTCTGTTGTTTGGTGGCAGGTCTGCAGATAGGAACTTTATAATCTCTGCCTGTCACTCCAAAGGGCTGAACTTTTCCCTTGGCAGCTCAGCCCGTAACCTAGGTGTCATCTTACTCATTTAAATCACATGTGGATGCAATATCGAAGCTATGCTTCCTATAGCTACGCAACATCACCAAAGTGTGATGATTTTTAACTATACAAGACCCAGAGAAATTGATACCTGCCTTTGTATACAGCAGGTTAGACTACTGAAATGCTCCGTTACCTGGGAGCAAACACTGCACATTAAATATCTTGCAGCGTATTCAAAATGCAGCAGCTCAAATTGTCACCAGGAGCAGAAAGTTTGAACACATAACCCCTGTTCTTAGTTCCCTGCATTGGCTTCCTTTTAAGTTTAGAATTGACTTCAAAGTTCTCCTGCTTAAATATAAGGCACTTAAAGGTCCAGCTCCTGCCTGCCTGACAAAATTACTTCATGTTTACAAGCTGCATCATCCACTCAGGTCACAGAATGCAGGTTTCCTTGTCTTTCTACATATAAACAAAGTGACAGTGGGTGGTAAAGCATTCTGCTACAGGGCCTCTATTTTGTGGAACAGTTTACCAGCCTATGTTTGGGATGCCGATTCAGTCTTAGTCTTTAAATCTTGACTGAAGACCTATTACTTCAGCTTAGCTGACCTGCAACCTGACACAACACACCGTAACCATGGCTGCTGGTCCTGCTGTAAATGCCATCCTCTCCTTCGCTGTCATCTGGCTTTCTTTATTTGTTTCTTTCCTTCCTTTTCTCCATTGTGTATTCCTCTCTCTAATGATGTTGTGATACATCACGATGTAAAGCACTTTGAGATGACTCTGTTGTGAAAGGCGCTATATAAAAATAGTTGAATTTAATGAATATCTAGAATAAATGTACATAGTTACATCCTGGAAATATTTCTGGTGGCAAATTAATAATCATTCCGATCTAAGCATGTGGAGATGGCCCAAAGTGCTCTTCTACGTCTGGCTTCAGTCCAAAACCACGCTTAATGCAGGCTGAGAAGCGGATAATGCAAGATGTTGTTATAAAGTGTAGAAGTTCAGAATCCCTATTGAACACTGAAATTTAAACAGTGAATCATGTAGCTGCGGCAGAAAACATACAGCAAGCAAACAGGATTAAGCCGTTCGCTTAGTGTTTGTCTGAGCATTTGAATGGCTAAGATGTGTCAGCTAAGAGGTTTTAAATATGGTGTGATTGTTGGTACCAAGTGTGGTGGTTCCAGCATCTACGTACGAAACAGTCACTGTCGTTGGATTTTCACACATTGCAGTGTGTAGAGTTTACTGAGAATGGTGTAATAGACATAAACACCTATGGCGGGTCTGTGAGTGAAAATATCTTGTTAATTAGAGATGTCAGAGGAGAATGGCCAGACTTGTTAAAGCTAACAGGATGGCCACAAGTGCTAAAATAACAGCTCAGTACCACAGTGGTGACTCAAAGGGACTTTGTCCAGTTTATCCTACCTACAGTCAATAAATCAGCTAAGAATATCCATCCGTCCGTCTATCCAACTGTCCATGTATTCATACATCCATCCATTTCTGAACCGCTTATCCCAGTCAGGGTCACAGAGAGCACCTGGAGCTTTTCCCAGGCAGCAGAGGGCACAAGGCTGGGGTCCATGCAGTACAGGACGGTTTAAATATAATGTCTGTTAGTAAAAGAAACTTATTTTGTTATGTTTTTGCTACATGTAGAATCAAAAGGGTGAAACACAGAGGGAATTTCAGCAGAGGATTCAGATGAGAGAGAAGGAGCTGCAGGAGCTGAGAGAGGCTGTGGGCTCATTCACAGTGAGTATGAACCTGAAGAGGAGATAACAGCTGGCTTGTGATCATCTTGGATCTTTTCTCAGATTCAACAGATTTCAGATTTATCGACTTGTGGGGATTAATCAAATTAATGTCCCTGTGGGTTAGTCTGGATCACAGGTTTGGTGCAACAAAGGTGTCAGATAGCAGGGTTACAGGAGTTTGCCTATTTATTTGTAAAAATACCATTTAAGGACCATTTGAGAAAAGGGCCTTAAGAAAAATCACTGTAATGCAAATAAAAACCAAAATTTTACCAATAAACCTAAAACCCAATGGTGAAAATCAACCTGTTCCACACATAGGGTTATCATGTGTGGTGAGACAAAAAAGAGGATGTGTCCGGGGATCAGAATATTAATGAGTTTTCACGTTCACCAACCAATCAGGTAGCGCTTCTGTAGTGGTTGGTACACACTTCTTCTACTTCCTTCTTGCGTTGTGTTTATGATTGCCAGACACTTCTTCAATTTAACTCGAACAGACCTTTTATTCTGGCGAAACAGGTTCAGAATTAGCCGCTCACAGCCCGATTCCCGGCAACGAGCTTCCCGCGTAGCTAGAAACAAACAGTAAAAGAAAGACTTTAGGTACTCTTCTGGGGTGAGTTTCCCAAAGCCGCCTTAACGCTACGTTGTTCGTAAGATCTATGTTAAAAGATAGAACTTTCAAATCACGTAGCGTTAAGAAGTCTTCGGGAAACTAATTCCTGGTCGGCCATGGCTAAACTAACAGAGTTGCCGATTATAAAATAAAAATCATTTGCGTCAATTGCTAGAAATAAATAATTACACTTATATCCAAGAACACAAAGCATTTCACTAATACAAATAGTACCCTATTACTAACAGAATTGATCTGTTAAGGAATATGCTATGTGGAGCTCAACACAAAGCGTCCTGCCTCTCGTTGCTGCAGACTGATAAAAAGAAGCACATTGCTTGAGTTTGCAGCTGCCCACTAGAGGGCGCTTAAACCCCACGTCAGCCCAAACAGAATAATACAATAACCAAAGCATGAGTAGACTAGCAATTAATGACAAATAAATAATGAAGGCAAGTGGAATCATTTCACCTGTTACACTTCTCTCATGAATACTAATGAGTTCTTCCTGTAAAATAAAAATTCATGTCCGGGAAGCCCAGGACTTTACAGTAATCTTACCGTTAACTCTCCTTTTACAATATACTTACAATTGATACAATGTACGTGTATGCAAGTCTTTTTCAACTGAAGTTACAAAACGATAAGCAAAGTTAAACTTGCGATACACTGCTCAGATGAAAACAAAAATAAAGTGTCAACATGCCAGTGGTTTCCAGAGGTTGATGTCACTCATGAGCAGTGTGACACATTGGAATGTGCATATCATTTAATTTTTTAAGTAAATGTGTGCCCAAGCCTTGCAAACGTTGTGTGATGATGCTGAGTAGTTGCTGAATATTGAAAATTGGTGCCTTTTCCATCTCCACTGTAACTTGTATCACTGGGTCATTCGGGTTGCAGCGCTAAACCCAGCCAATCCGCCAGTTTTTTAAACCGCCCAGATAGGGGCCCAAAACAAGGACATGCCCGGGGAAACCCAGACATATGGTAACCTTCCCACACGGCCAGCAGTCTCTGCCAAATCCCTGCAGCTGACAGTGTATGAGCTTAATGAGTGATCATTTCCAATCAGTGCTGGCTGGGTT
>JAODKC010019078.1:0-56220 GCA_026777985.1 Mormyrops attenuatus
CCGCAGTGGGCAAGTGTTGTCATGTTTTTTTTCGGCTAACAAAATTGTGTCCCAATTGATGCCACGCACAGGGGGTCTCTTGGTATTTTTTTAAAATAGCGCGATCGGCAGCTGGGGCAGTGGTAGCTTAATGGTTAGGAAAGTGGACTTGTAATTGAAAGATTGCTGGTTCGAATCCCTGGTCAGCAAGGCACCAGTGAGGTACCCTGAGCAAGGTATTGCCCCGGGGCGCTGAATTAGCTGCCCCCTGCTATGTCACATATGGGTTAAATGCAGGAAACCCGTTTTGTTGTTGTTCACTGTGGTGTGTCAACAATGACAATTAACCACTGAATTCAAATATACCTTTCAATGAGGGCTGTGATATTTGATGGCTCCTCATATCGTTCACTGAAATAGCAAGAGAATACCCCAGAGACTTTATATAGCAAAAGGATGCATTATAAAGGTATCTATAGTGCATAAAGCATTAATAATAAACATGCCTATAAAGTGTTATGGCTTTTGATAAATATTTATAGCCATGTTTATAATGCTTTATGAATACATTATTATTTGTTATGAATGTGTTTATAAATTACTAAAAACATAGCCTTAAGTAAAGTGTTACCAAACTTTTCAAATCCATATACAGTAGAATCCAGCTTAAAACTGGTCTAGAGGAATGTTCAGTTCTTCCCTTAAACACCTTTAATAAAAACTAAAGAACACTACAGTCTCTTTATTAAGCTGGCAATCTTTATGATAAAAATGATGATTGTGAACTGGAGGCTTTGTGGGGCCTGACTTATTTTGCTCACCAGCTCTCTGCACAGTTCCTTGGCTGAATGTCTGGTGCACCAGTGCTGACTCTGCTGGAGCCAGGGTACAGACTGGCACCCCAACAGAGGCCTAACATACATGAGGCTTCCTATCTGAATGTGTGATGCATCAGTGCTGACGCTGGTGTATAGTGGACCATGTACAAGTCACAGCAAGTTAAATCTGATATGGAAAAAGACTGGATAGTCTGTGTTCAAAAATCCTGCCTCTGACAGCTGAAAACTCAACCTTGCTCACTCTATACCACTTAGTTTTAGTGAATGTTTTATGTCCTGATTTGATACAGGGTTCTGTAATTTAAGCTGTGCCTTATGCTGTTTTTAGATAAATGATTGGCCAGTCAAGAGGTGTTAATTATATTTAACAAATTAGCAAATAAAGGCATGCATTTTCATTTGAAATTACTTGGCATCTGCTTTATTAAATCCCTTTTCTGTGTTATGGCTGCTATATATTTGTCATGCTGGGAATTTGCATTCTAAAATATTTTTATGTTCAAAATGGATTTATGTGAATGCACTTTGGACTTTTCACGCTGTTTCTGAAGCATGCCTATTTGTTGCTGTAAGTGTACTCCATAAAGTACTGCTGAAGTACATTTCAGTTACACCACTGCTTACACCATGAGCATTTTGTTGAATTACAATATACATATATTAAGTTAAAATGCAACATAAGGTTTGCATGGTAATTGTTATCTGTATACTATAATTTTTTATAGTGCCCAACGATGGGTTGGCGCCCCATCCTTGGTCACTCCCAGCCCTGCGCCCATAGCCTCTGGGATAGGCTCTAGACCCCTGACAACCCTGAATAGGACAAGCGGTTACAGAAAATGAATGGATGGATGCACGCTATTATTGCTTCACGAGTTGCGGAAGGTGTTTCTTATACTCACCATGAACCATTAGGAGACTGTAAAAGTGCACTCTATGTCAGGGGGAAGCTGATCTGTAAATGGACTAGACGGCTCTATCCAATATCAACACAGGCGCTAAGAGGTCATGAGAGCGGTATTAGTGCTGCTCTTGGCACACTCTAGATATAAGGGAAGCATCTCTTTTTATGTTCCAGATTATGCAAACTGATCATGCTTAAAATCTCTTTACTGTGGCAATACTTAGGATTTTTATTTGTTTGTCCTTCCCTTCTCAGTTTTTCTGTTCTGTGAACTGTTATTCTGCCAGACGCCCTGTGCTTCCCCTGGTTGTCACTGGAAATGAATTCTTGAACTATGATAATTATGATGTGTTAATACTAAAATTGTTATGAATCATCTGACTGTCTTTACGTGCGGCTTTGGCATTAAAGAGGTGCTGGGTGAATGAGTTGTTTAGTACAATTTAAGTGTTTTCTCTCATTTCTCAGACTTATTTCATCTAATCATGGCACCTAGGCAAGAAAAATCAAATTGAATGACATATTCTGTAATTTTCTTATTGAATAAATAATATAAGTTTTTCTACCCAAACAACCGAGTTTTTTTAAATTACATGTATGAGGGAGAATCAAAAAATAAAGGCAACTTACCCTTTAATACAGGTGAGCAACTGTGAGCAAATGAAGATAACAATCATATCACTTCTCCACATAGACTACCTGCAGGTCGATGTCCTTCCCGTATCGTTCCATCAACTTCTCCGTTCCATGGGAGAAGAAGCTTTTCAGCTTCTCCTGAATCCAGGTGTGCACCACTTCTTTAACCTCATCATTAGAGGTGGACTTGAACCGCATAGATCCTCTTTAAATGGACAGAAGTTGGAATAGTCACATGGTGCTAGATCAGGGCTGTAAGGGGGATGTGGAGGATGTTTGAACTGCAGCCATCTCCACCGTTGCATGAAAAGAGGCTCTACGAGATGTGATATAACTATTTTGTTCATTTACTCACAGTTACCGGTATTAAAGGGTACTGTAAGTTGCCTTTACTTTTTGATTCCCATTCGTGTTAATTATTCAATACCTGCCAAAACTGCTGTCCCCCCCCCAAACATTTTATGAATATTCAGCAATCATAATTTAGAGTGGAAAGCACTCATCACAAGTAAATGCATGTAACTAAAGAATGCCTCTAACATGGGGAAAATGGTCTTTTTTCATCCTGGTAAATGTGTGCTGAGTGTGATGTACCTGGCAATAAAATGGGGCTGTCCAATTTCCTACTTCTGTCACCTCCCACCCCGCCTCACACATACATGGCCTTGCATAGTCTTTCATCACCCTTGCCCTCCTGTGTTTTGATATCAACTCTTGTTTACGCAGTAGCTCTGAGGAAGCCTTCTGTGTCACATAGGTGGCTTAACATCATTGAATAATACCTTCAATAACTCCAAACCCTTTATCAAATTCAAAACTAATGATGGTCAGTTATTTTATTCAGCTGAACGTTAATCATTTCTATGGTTGTGGATGTTTTATCTTACATGTTTAAATTTTAAATTTTGCTGACCTTTTTACTAAATATGACTGTACCCAGAAATTCTCAAGGGTAGTTTAATTGAGGTTAAAAGGTCAGACTCTGAGGAGAGGACCTTACATAAATAGAAAGTGACAAATGCCTAACAAATTAGCTAAGAATGCAAAACTAACTGAACTGAGATTGAGTAACTAATGTAACAAAAAGAAAAGTGCTCAAATCTAAACCAACTACTTAATTAAACAGCTTCATAAAACAAAGCTTTCAATCTGCATATATGCCTGTCTGCAATTTGAACTCAGTATGTTTGTCCCCCAAACAAAAATCCCTCCCAGTGTGTAACTATATGTACAGATATTTTAGTTTTTTTTCTTAAGTTGTCTGTCTGAGCACTGTGAGTATTATTACATGCAGTGATTAATTGTTGACACATTTTACACAGATAGAGGGGGAACATCTTGCAAGCGCTTGTTATTGCTGTCCTGAAGATTATACCCTTGCCAGATATTTAAATACTTTGTATGTGTCATCAGTGACAATTCTGTTACTCAGTACAGTCATAGTCAGTCAGTGCTGAGCAGACTTCCTGTCAAACCTGGCCATTCTCCTGAATTGTAAAATGGTGTTTCAAGGTTGTGAATTACGTATCGGGGGTAAAATATTACTCGTCTGGAGTGCACATTTTTCTCGACTGCATTATTAAATTAAACAATAATTACTTACGGTCAGTTAAAATTATTTAACATGTAGCAGACCCACATACAGAGTGCAAATATATGTATTGTTGTGAGTGCATGAGTCATTTTAAAAAAGGAGAGCTTTTTTAAAATGGAAGTTGCTGTCTTTATTAACAGGCACTATTGGTTTAATATTTGAAGCAGCACAGACAGGAAAACCAACAAGTTACACGACACTCACGGTTTTACACGATAATGAAACACGCACTTTCCACGGCAAACATTACACGGTTTTGACATTTATAATTATCAGAAATACATATATTAATGTATGGTATTTGAAGTGAGGTGCAGTGCAGAGCGTGACAGTAACCCCACAATTAGCCCTGCTGCCGAACACTGGCATCACATTTTTGTCAGCTAATCATAAACAGTGGGTGGGATCAGAACAAATGAAAAAGTATCTTTGGGACCCTGCACTGGGGGTGCACTGAAACACTGATCACCGTGGTGGTATGCGTCATACAATGATGTCGATTGCTAAAATGATGTCGATTCTAAAAGAAGAGTCTGTCTGTCTAAAAGATACGGTCAGCTTAACAGTGGCTTTCATGAGTAGAGAGGTTAATGAATAAAAGTCTCAATCATCATAAATAACACCGTCAGTGATTGAATAAAATGAATAATGGTTTTGAATAAAATCTCAATCATCATAAACATCAGTGGTGATTTTCCAGTGATTTTACACCTTCAGTTTCCAATGCTAGTTCTGCATATATTTCTTTTGCTGGCAGGCTTCCAAGTATGAAGAAACTTTAGTCTGAAGGCAATAGTGTAAAGCACTTTAGTGGGAACACTTACAACCCTTATGCTGAGGATGAATTGATGTATATTGATTATAGGAATCTAGAAAACCCAAGTAAATCTGCTGTTTTGTAGGGCTGAAACGGTACCTATATTCATCATGTATCATACGGTGCATCATTTTCAGTTCAGGATGCACAATGAAACCAATGTGTACATTTAATGAAATGGGTGGAACCTAAATTTACAAGTAGATGTTCAACATGGAGTTGCTAAATTGCCCGTAGGTGTGCCTGTGTGAGTGACTGGTGTGTGAGTGTGCCCTGCGATGGGCTGGCCCCCCATCCTGGGTTGTTCCCCGCCTCGTGCCCATAGTTTCCGGGATGGGCTCCGGACTCCCCGCGACCCACTGGGATAAGTGGTTTGGACAATGGATGGATGGATGGATGTTCAACATGGAAAACATTATGCTAATTATCGCTATGAGTTGGTTACGACTAATGCTGGTAACAGTCAGTCATAATCGGCTGATTGGGAACATTTTGGTTTCCTAATATGTCCTAAAATGTTTCCTAAAATGTCATCTCAAATGAGTTAGCATGTTTCCTTGTGTTTACCAGGAACATATCTGAGTTTGGTATAATGCAGCCAAAAAACAGTCTTAGTCTTATCAAGAACTCTCTCTCTCTAGTGCTGGTGTACTATATTAGGTCATACAAATGTGTGTACGACCGGAGCAAGGCAAAAACAGCCTCTGCAAGTTAGTGTCTTTTACCAAGTTAGTGTGCACTTTTACCAGGAAATTCAGCCTGGGCTGAAAAATAACTAGAAGAAGGTTGCAAGTGACATCACTTGCCACTATCCATACCAAGCAAAGGCCACCATCCACCATATTGGTGCATAGTTTCCTGTCTAGTGCTATACTACATTTGTACTGTCCGTGTTCTGTTGCTGCATTTGTTATGGTCAGGTTTGCTATTGTCTGCTAAAAGGCTAATTCATACTTCACTTTTCCGCGTACACTTTTGGGTTGCAGATGGTCATGTGCACGGTCCTTAGCACATCTGGCTGTAGATGCAGATGGTCAAGGTCGGTGCATGCATACAGCAGTGGTATTCCACCAGACTACGACAGGACATGTGTATTGCAACAAACACAAATAGAAGCAGTGTAGTGAAACAGATAAACAGTTTTAAAGTTATTCATACCTTTTGCCTGCATCTCCAGCCGGTGCCGGTAGTGTAACGTCAGTGCTTATTAGCAGGATGACGTCACATCGTTTTTTATTCTGTGGAAAATGAAAGATCGATATGTCGTGGGTGGTATAAGTAAAATCGGGGCTCTCGAATCTCACGCACTGACTGTGAGACACACGCATTTCAACTTTTTCACACGCTCTTAGAAGTAAGGGATAACGCCGAGGGGTCATGTTATATAGAATTAATGGACATGTGTGATGTGCAGGACCAAAGGAGGAGGCAGACCCCGTAATGCAGTAGCCAAACGGTTTATTAGAGTAATACAACGCAGCCAAAACCAAAAGGGTGATCCAAAAGAGAAGTCGGGGTACAGGCAGGAGTCATTCGCCGGGAAAGTCAATCCTACACGAATAGACGGGACGGGGGAACAACCCCCAAGAGTATCTGGCTGCAGGCCATCGTCAGGGCAGCAGGGCAGGTCGGAGCAGGAGGGCAGGTCAGGTGGGATCAGGTAGGTCGGAGAGGAACGAGGTGCAGGTAGGGCAGAAGGAACAACAGGACAGGACACGGCAGGCAGGACAAGCGGGGAAGACAGGAGACAGGCAAAACGCTCAGCAAGGCACATTCGGAAATGGCAGCAATACTTCGCACCGGCCTCCAGGAGAAGCCGGTTTAAATAGCGCCGCTAACGGCGCCATTGGTTGCCGATTGTCCACCGGCGCTCGGTCCCGCCCTTGCGGGCGTGATAACATGGAGCCGGTATACAGAATGAAGTTTTCTGCCAAGTTCATAGCTGTCCAGATTGTTAGAGTTAATAGCCACCTATCAGCCAATGAGAAAATAGCATCTGTTGCACGTGATCCCACCGCAAGCACGTTATTACATGGATGCGTGCACATACGGAGTGCAGACAGGTTGGAAGTGGCAGAGTAAGATCCACATTGACCATGAGACACACGCTGCCTCTCTAACACATGTAATCTTACCCCAGATTTTTTATGAAACTTGACAGCCCTGGTAAAATATAAGTAAAAGGCTGTGTCCCGGTATGATCGCGATTGATCCCCCAATAACTAACCAGTAACTAACCAACAGGCTTGTTCCAATGAAAGATCAATATTGTAATGTTTAATGTATTGCTGTTGTTGCTGAAATTGATTTACAAACATATTGGTATTGAAAAAAGTATTGTTCAAGAACCAGTATTGAAATCAAGGTATCGTTTTGGTACTGGTATCGAAATATTTTGAACGATGCCCAGCCCTAATCTGGACAGTATGAAAAATTTGATGTGCAGGTACCTCCATCTCAACTCATACAGCTGCTTACCATAACTAACACAACAACAACTACTCTTCCTCTACTCTTTTGTCGCTGACCACCGATCTGTGAAAGTCGGCACTCCCACCAACTGGAAATATCCAATCAATGATCTTGCACATGCACGATTTCCACTAGACAAAAACATCTGGACTACATGGGCAGCATACGCAGCCAACCCCTGATGAAGAAGTTTATGTCAGTTCTCCCATGCGTGGCTGAAAGCACACATGAAAAGTGAAGTATGAATAGGCTTTTAAACAATGGCAGTGTTTGTGACAACGGTACAGGATCCTTTAGGATTCCCAAGCTGTTAGAAAAAAAAATAGCCAGAGTTTGGAGGGTTTTATCTAGTGAGTGCTGCCAAAGATGGTTACACAGCATCTCCAGGGCAGAGAATAATGAGAAGAACCGTAAAAGCACCAGAGTTTGCAGAGATCACTTAGTAAGAGTAACTGTAAAATTACTTGAGTTCCTATGTGTACAGTTCCAAAGATTACTGATCTTTGTTAGCTGGTGAACATTGGCTTAGTTTTCGTCAGCATACTAACGCTGCTGTATCTCATTATACCCATTCTGTTTATGGTAGTGGCAACTGATGAAACTTAACTGAAATATAAGTAATATGGATTTTTGTGCCATATGATTTATGAGAGTAAAGCTGATTATATAAAATTATTGTTTGGTTTTAAAAATGCGACATGGACACATATCCTAAAGTCCATTCTTATCCTTTCACATCAGGCAGACCAGCCACTATGTATGACAGAGGCAACACTGGCTGGGCACCCACAGTGAATTAGGGCACAACTGTCTGTCAGCCTCACAGACATCAAGAGAGGAAAGCAAAATGAAACAACTGCTCAGCCAGTCCCTGCAGCCATACACCCAGGGATAAAGTAAATCTGTCAGACATTTGCCTTCAAAACACATTTCCTTCGCTGTTCTTGCATCAAGGCAGAAATAAAGAAATTAAACTTCTAGTCACTTTATTTTGCTTCAGTGTTAGCCATGACATGAAAAACCAGTTAACAATATCTTCATAAATGACGTCAACCTGCTCACAACCATTTTGCTTTCAATGTGTCAATGTCAACTTTGTTTATAAAGCAAATTGAAAACAACAAACGTTAACCAAAGTGCTGTACAGTATAAAAACCAATTAACACATGAATTAAAAGGCAAAATAGAGTTATTAGAGCAAAGAAATAAAAGCCAAAGAATAAAAATGTGTTATGAAGAACTAATTTAAAAGTACCTAATGTAGGTGAAGTCCTAGTGTGAAGAGATGAGATATTCCACAGTTTAGGCTCTACCACAGAAACAGTGCAATCAACCCTTTTTTCAATCATGTTCTTGGGAAACTTCTGATGAGAAGACCTAAGGGGCCTTGCTGGTGTGTAGGGATATATATATATATATATATATATATATGTGATGGTGACAATCCATTCAGTGACTTAGAAATGAACAGTAAAATCTTAATATCAATTCTAAAATGGATTGTGAGCCAATGAAGAAAGGTAAGGATGGGAGAAATATGATCATGCTTATTTGTATAACTTAAAAGCTGCGTGGCAGCATTCTGAACTATCTGCAGGTAAACTTGAAAATACAGTTAATTGAAGCAGTGGAGTCTAGAGGTAATAAAATCAATTGAAACAATTTCTCAAAGTCTTGAAAAAGGAAGAAAAGGTTTGAACTTGGCTAAAGTCCTTACAGAGGACTTTAGCCTATTGCTGAACGAGCTCCTTTGGCTGCTCAGCATATAGTGGAGCGGGTGTGAGGGAAAGTCCAGTATTGTCCTTATTTTGGACAATGTTCTCCTCTCCAAGACCTTATTGAAAGAGAAAAAAGTGGGAAAAGATTAAATTAATATGAAGGTAAAGTAATTATGAAGTGAAAAGTTGTAATTCTTCACACACCACCATACATAGTGCACCACAACAAAATGTGTCCCCTGTATTTAACCCATATGTGACAGGGGACAGCAAATTTAGCACCCGGGGAGCAGCGCTTTGGGGCACTTCTGATTTCCTGCGCCATCTTTACAGGTTGTAGCTCCTGGCCTCTTTTGTGTGTTGTTTTAACAGGAACTGTGATCTTTATGGTAAATACACATGCAAGATGCAAAAAGCTTGTGGGTTAAACTTCACACATTATTTTATAAAAAAAACTACACCACCACCCCAAAATAATGGAGGATGAACAAGTCCTTTTGTTAGTAATCTGTTAGTTATTGGAGGGATACATCGTACGGCCTGAAAATATGGGACATATTTATATTTATTATTTATATTTCATTTGTACGTCCCGTGACATGCTTATTGTTCATTAATAGATCTGGCCAGGAGACCAATCTTTACTTTGACACATAATAAATTAAACAAAGAATGCTATTCCACTGACAAACACTGTTTCACCACCATTATTACAGATATTAGAGAAATGTATATCACTTATCAGTCAAATTTTCCGATGCAGATATATGGAGACATGAGCAAAAAAAGTATTCATATGAATTTACTGGAATTGAGATAAAAATAATTCCATTTGCTCATTTTTTCGCTCCGCTACTTCTATAGGCACTTTCCCACTGAAGTTCAGGAACCTAGTTCCTGGTTTTGAGTTCCTCAGCAATCTTGAAGGGGAACTTTTGTAATTCCTGGCCACTTCAATGTGCTGCTTTCATACTGCACAACAAGAACTGTGATCTTTATGTTAAGTAAGCATGGGAAATGCAAAAGTCTCATAGATTAAACTTCATACATAATTTCATATGAGACTACACTGCCACTTCTAAGTAATGGAGGATGAACTGTCTGGGGATCCACTAGGACTTGTGAAAAACACTTGCTTAAAGCACACTTTACTGGACATGACTCTATCATTTAGTTTTACACTTAGTCCATTAATTCTACCCTTTGTACTATGAATAGACAAAGTGCAGTTATTAAGAGTAGACCTGACGCCAACATATTGTAAGATCTCACAAAAGTTTTATGAAATAATGTAAGTGTTGGAAGATCTAACAAAAGGTTATTTTTTTCTCCTCCTATGTCTTCCTATTGACTATATAGTTTACAGATATGCAGCCACACTCGGTAGTGTGTGTGTGTGTGTGTGTGTGTGTGGTCCAGGTATACCTTACCTTGTGGGGACCAAATATTCCTGATGAATACCCTTTTTTTTACCTGCATATGGGAAAACTATATTTTATAAAAATTCGTGACTATAGCCATAGAAATGAATGAGCGGTCCCCAAAAAGATATGATTACACGACTGCGTGTGTGTGTGTGTGTGTGCGTGTGTGTGTGTGTGCGTGTGTATATACAATTGTTTTCGCAATGTGCATCTGTTACTGTTACAGTTTTGCAGTTTGTTTGTAGCTGTGGTAGGTTGGTGCCCCATCCTGGGTTGTTCCCTGCCATGTACCCATAACCTCCAGGATAGACTCAGGATCACCTTGCGACCCTGAACAGGACAAGACATTACAGAAAATGAATGGATGGATGGATGGATGGATGGCGTTTGCAGTTTTAATAATAAATCATTTCAAAACATTCTGTTTTCCCTGCTGTGCTGAAACTGCACCAAACCATATACCCAAAACATAAATTTTGTGTACCATTACACTCCTAGTGTTTGGCAATGAAGGATCGGGGCTCTTTTGAGTAATATATTAGATAAGTGATTTGCCTGTGGTGCACTGCTATCTCAGCCCTGTCTCCTGAGGGAGCCATTGTTTGGAGCCATCTCACACATGCAGCAATTATGTCCTCCATCTCAGCAGCCTTAAAACCAAACAAATGAAGTCAATCAACAATCTGCCACCAAAGTGGGTTTCCCTTGTAAAATACCCAGTTCACAGGAAATCTTCACAGAGCAATATGTTTCTTTTTGCCACATCGTCAAAGAATATTTCAGTGTTAAACACCATTTGAATTGGATGGCATGCTAATCTTGGTCTTGACTGTTTAAAAGATTAAGTAGTTTTGTACATAACATTCAGTGGGTTACATACATGTTTCTTAGGGCTGAATATTTTGTGCACGTGTAAATAAAGGAGAATATTTGCCCAAAATCTGATGGAATTCTCCCAAAGAAAAGCAGATTCTCCCGAAGAAGATGGAATATTGCTGATCCCCAGGGGTTTTCCAGCAAAACCAAACCAAATAGAAGAATGACAAAAAAAAGTGTTAAGTGCAGTGCAGATGGTATGAGTGCAGTAGAAACATGTCTTCTAACTGTGCAAAGTGCATAATTTCATGTAGGTGGAAGAATTGTCATGCATGCTATTTAGTTGGGTTACTGTGATCTGAATCAGGAAGGGTTAGGGACGTGGAGACTGGAAGTACTGAACAAATTAATCACAGTAGGCACAAAGGGGCACCTGAATCTCTCAATCGTGCGTCTTAGGGAGATGAGCTTCTGATTGAAGGTGCTCCTCAACTGTACCAGCTCCCTGTTGAGAGGATGAACCTCATTATTCAGAAAAGAGTACAGTTTAGACACCACTTGTCCCTCCGCCACCATTTCCAAACTAATGCAGGGTTAGCTTTTCTGAAAACTTCTTTCAGCTTACAAGCTTCCTTCACCTCCTCAGAACAATAAGGAGCTAGGAACATAGCACTGACTGTGACAGACTCAGGAAAGGTCTAGCAGTTTGCTGCACACATTGAAGGACCGTAGTCTCCTCATGAGAAGCAGCCTGCTTTACACTTGTACACTCAATGATGTAGACTAAAAGGTACTTATAAAACTGTACCATTTCCTCTCTCCTTGGATGGTGACAATAACGAGCAGCTCACTGCTCCACCTGAAGTCCACTATGCCACTCACGTACATAGAATATAAACGGTTTAAGCTGATGTTATCAGGGCCAGCTCTCGTTCCCATGTGTTGCTATCCACACTCTCTAAACTGAGTGGAAGAGATGGACTGACCTGGGATAGATGTACAGTAGTGGCTGACAGGGGAGAGTAATGGCGAATGCTTTGTGGAGGTGGGTGTGACTCCATGAGTCCCCCTGCTTGGCTGAGGGTGCCTGTATCAAACCTACTGAACAACAGATTTCATTTGTCTGGCCTATCCTACTTCCTGGCTTCACCGATGACACCCACATTGCCATACTCCTTCCTCACCCCTTTCTGTAAATACTTCATGGTTACATTCAGTTCTCTCCATCTTCCTCTCCCTGATCTCACCTTGTCCCTATTTCCCCCATCTTCAAAGCTGTTGTCCAGGAGTGTTTTGATATGCTGTCATCCAGTGCTTGTTATCTGAGAAACAACAAACGTTCCCAGGGAATGCTTATGTCCATACAGAAGTTGATGTAGTCAGTGCTATAGGCTATTGAAGTTCTCACCACACAGCACACTTGTCTGTCACCTCCTAGTTCTGTGGAGAATTTTTAATTCCTTATGCCCACACTCATGGTAGAGATAATGGTAGATGGAGGTACTGAAGTTGGGGCTTGGGTTTGATTGACCAGCCAAGGTTGTGAAGGGAAACTCCTATGGATAAACTGCAAGGATTAAAACGACATAAAATGTAGCACGCAAGACAAAATGAAATAAGATAATGAGAAATGGATGAAAAAGCAAGAAATATTTAGAAATATTAGAAAAAACTTCAGCGCTGCTGTGTACTTCATGTCACAGTTCTAGACGTAGATACAATGTGTTATTTTGCTGTGAATTTCAGTGGTATAGGATTCAAGCAGAATACCTCAAGCAAAGGCACAGCAGCTATAAAATGAATGAATGCAGTTTTTTTTTCTTTGCTTGCCAACCTTCTCCTGGCAATACAAAGCAGGTGTCCCTTTTTGTTCCAGTTTCCGGAATCGTCTGAGGGATCAGTGGGATGTACGTCTGACATCCATGATAAATGGCTACGTCCTTTTGTGCTCTGCGACACTTTGAGGCAAGGGGTGGCCAGGCCACTGTATGGCCAACATCTTTCTGCATCTTCAGCCCTATCAGATGACTGACAGATTAAAGAGCCCTAGATAGGTGGTTTTAAATGCGGCACAAACAGAATTATACTTGCTGACACCCACAAATGTCCCAGGTAGTGAGAGCAGAGATCAGAGAATGATTATAAGCGGTTCTGTGAATTTAGTAATGGTAATAAGTGACAGATAATCTGAAATAGGTGTCTTAACCTGCAGCACTTGATCTTATTATAGGTCAAACAACAAGTTATTGTGACAATGAAGGAGGTACATATTAACTACTATTTATAATTGTGTAGACACAATGTGATGTTAGGTTTAGGCTGAGAGTTTCTCATGGAGAGATCATCTTATTTATGTACATTTTCTTCCTAAAAAAGAGCCCTCTTTTTGAAATTATCTACACTGGTTTCAATGTCTTGTAGATAAACACATCAAAGCATTTATTTGTTTTGCTGGAAGCCATTAGTAAATTTCGATATCTAACTTCAGGCTCAGCAGTTTCATGCATATATTCAGACTTAGTATGTTTGCGTTTCTTCTCGCTCATCAGTCGTCTCTCTTGGTGAGCACAACAGGAAGCTCCTTGTGATGATTGGAGTAGTCTGCTACTGATGAATAAAATCAGGAACTACTGGGAAGACAACTACAGTATTTGACTGTAACACTGTCAAAAGCATGTTATTTTTCTTTTTTGCTTATTTTAATCCACATCAAATAGGGGAGCTGTTCCACTTTGGGGTCTGCTGCTGCAAATGCATGACTTTAAAAATCCTACGGTTATTCAAGCATTTATTTTCATTTTTGAACTTAATTGTAGCTACAATAGCAACTGAGATATTAATACTTAAAAGCGGTTTATGAATACCAAAATGAGGAAATGCTAAATCTTAAGAATTCACAAATAGTGTTTAATTAGCTGAAAGTGGGTTAATTGGTCTTGATCAGATAAAACAAAAAGTAATTTTCTTCACTTGGGTGTTGTTTCCTCAACCGGTGTTTCTCATTAGTTATCAGTAACTTCGTTTCAAGTATTGTAATTTTTGAAGTTTCTCTATTTCCGGGGGTTGTTTATTTGTGCCGCACTGATCCATTGAAACCGAAGGCTTTGTTGCACCTGATCATTCTGGCACAAAGCTGGAGGATTTTCTTTAAGAGTCAGACACTTTGCTGTTTACTGTCAGCAGCAGGGAATCATATATTGTCCTTTGCTGCATCCTGCCACGTAAAATGCTGTTTGCAATGGGTGTCATTATGGCATAATTGCATTACATATACTGTACACTACATATAGATGCCATAAATATGGATCTAATCCATGCAGGGTTTAAACAGACAGAGCCCTCCTTATGTCCAAATCGCACCTTGCCAGAGCACAGCTCCACGTCCTTCAATGTTAACCTTTTTTTCATAATGTCCCAAAATTTGTAAAAGTGTCAAAGTAAATGGTTTTAATAAAGTTTCAGTTTTGTACAAGAATAATGTTTTTACACCAACTTTCAATTCTAATTAGAAGCTACATATAGACATGCATTTGAAATATCCCTACATGACGGCTTGATTTCTGTCCCATATTTTTGTTTTTTGATTTATTTCGCTTACTATACTGCTGCGAAAACATCATGTACTAGCTAGAAATAAATAAGTATTTAATTAACTACACAATATGTCACATTTTTCTGTTTATTTTGCATTGCTTTAAAGTGGCAACACAACATGCCAACAAATATACTGCATCTTTAAGATTGTGATCATGAATACACATGATAACTAAGAAGTACAGAGAGATTTATTCTTCCCCTCCCCTCTTATTCTGATTAAATCCCCAAATTCACAGGAAATATTAGATATAAGAAAAATATTGAAAATTATTTGTAATTGCTTTTTAACAAATTTTTAAACTGTGAAATCTGGTTGCTAGCCACTTACTAAACTAAAACATTATTTAAATAGAGAGAAAAGTCAACTGCTAACCCCAAAGACAAATGCTAACAAAGTAATACTTGTACTTGTATCTCAATCATTGTCTGATGTTTCATTTTCAGTATTCCTGTTCTTTTCCATTATTTCAAAGCAGCTCTGAAATTATTCCACCACTTTCAAACACTTAAGTGTTCTCTGGAGATCGAAAAAAATTACTTAACAAAGGTGTCTACAGTACTGTGTGGTGAATGGCTTTAATTGTAATAGAAGTTGCAAGAAATTGATAGAATAGTTTTTAACAACTACTTTTTAATCACAATGAGGGGGTACTGTGGGAAACTAAGGTTTAAAGGTGATACCTGGATTTTCTTTTATGTTATTTGATTGATGGCTTTAATGCTACTTTGATTTTGTCTTTTTTTCCAAAGAGAAGACAAAAAAGTAAATGGTTCTCGTACGTGTGGGAAGTCTTTGAGCTACTGAACTGATTAGGGTTTTTAAAAAATTTTTGTTTGGGCAACAATCTTTAGTTCTCATCTTCCACTTTGATGGTCTCATTAAGCAATGAAATGATATGCTTATTGTTTATGGGATTCTAATTTTAGGTTTTCTAAAGCAATCATTTCAAGATAGGCCTGGGGGATGCCTTTTCTAATATTCACAGATTTATATCAGTGTGCTGCAATGGTTTTCTCTTATCAGTCAATGATTTTTTATTCTATTTATCAATCTTTTATTCTGTCTTGTACATACAAGGAATATATGACTGTTGCAGTCATTGTCCCTTCATTCGTCTGCATCGCATATCACTTATCGCCTCCTGCCCATATGTTCACAGTAATATCCTATTTCCTGAGTCGGGGCTTAACCCTCGTATGTGATTCTGGTCAGTCACTAAGTGTCAGTTAGCCGTGTAACTATCTCCTCTTTACATTACATTACAGTAGTATAAGTTAACTCATACCAAAACTGTGTAGTCTCACCTTTCCACTATCAGTGTTTGCAATTGCCTTTCCATTCAATATATGGGAGTCATTATTAAGAAATAAATAACTAGTAACACTAGAATATTTACATTTGAAGGCATTCAGTCATTTGGGTTGGAGTTGGCAGAAGTTGAGTAATTGTCATTCTTCTGCTCAGTAATTTTACTAATGAGCTGTGTCATGCTCAGCTCACAAATGACATGTAAGCTTGCCATTCACTCCAGATGGTTTTTCCAGGCCAGTGATCTGTTCTTTTTGATGAGCTGTCCTTCACTATATTGTAAACCATGTGCCTTGTAAACAGGTCTTAGACCAGTGTGTGTAGTCATTAGGGCCGGCAGACGCCTTTTAAAAAGGCATTCAAATTTTTACGATATAACAGATTTATCTGACAAAATTGAAATATTAATTCTGCAATTGCACTATAGGCATAGCTCATCACTCAGTAGCCTGTTCTCTGCAACCAACTGTGATATGTTAGTCTACCCGTGTGTTAACTGAGGAAAATGACAATACAATGAATACCTACAGGACAAAAAAGTCATATAAATGCATATAAATGCAAAAGTCATATATCCTGTAAAAATTACTATATCAAACGCTTGTCATCAGACAGCTATCATAGGCTTGAGCACATAAAATAGCTTTAAACTAACTGCATCATACAATCAAACGCTGCTTACAGTTTAGGCTACATTTAACTAGACTTGGGCAATATCTGATTTTTGTCCAGACATCATACTGTTAATGCCAGCGAAATGCAAACAGGTTTCTTTTCAGGTTTTGGGAGTTCACACATTATTTCACTAATTTCTTGCCAGCTAGTTTCAGCCATTCTGGCTAATTCCTTGATTTCAGGCTAGACCATTTAAGTTTGCCCCTAGTGGCAGATCCCATATTTTAAGTTAAGTGATAAGGTCCTTTGGCGAAACAAAAGTGAGGAAACACAAGTAAGAGGACTAATAGTATCCTACATAAATCTTCAACAATTTGAACCTGGATTTTTGCTGCTGAGTATGTCTGTACTGTATGTCTGTGTGTGTGTGTGTATACACACACAATGTTTTTTCCAAATTGTATTCCAATAACGAGGTTCGACCTCCCAGGCCTAGTCATCATTCACCAGAAAATTCTTGGAATTTGCCACCTGAGCACTCCAGTCAACTTTATGCCATTTTAGTTCTTTGTTGGAAGTGCAGGGCTGTTATTCAGTGTGACAATACACAAATATAAAGGGCAGGGTGGTATGAAAGTAAGAATTGTCCTTCCCCGTATCTAACCCCATTGTCGAATGTCTCCAGAATACTGAAGAAGTGAATGGTACTATCAATAAAGTATTGTGTTCACTGAAAACCTGAAACCACTTGAACATGAGATGTCCATCTTGGCAGCATTTGAAATGGTATGGCTTCAGGTCTCTAAAGGAACTTTCTGACCTGTCTGCATGTCATGGTGAAAAAGTCTTTGGTCTCATGGACTCATGTAAGTGGAAAGATACGGCTTCACTTGTTTGATTCCCACTCTGCTTAATCATTTGACAGGTTCATATACTCAGTCCTGGCCATCACAAGAGCACAATGAGGAGGTGTCTTTGCAGCTCTAATTGGTGTCTTTCATTTTGCCTGTGTTCCTTTTAGACTCCTGTGACATTCAAATCGGGAATTAATCATTGTTAAACAAATTGCTTCCATTCCTGTCAAAGATCTGCACTTGTCATTTGTCATTTGTCTCTGAGCTGAAAGAATCTTGAATTTCTTGTAAAGGTCATTGTTGCAATAATCCAAATTCTCTTATTTATCATAACTTTTTTTTACTGACCACATAAGCACTGTATGAAATAATAAGAAAAAAACTGTGTGTGTGGGGGGGAGGATATGTCTGAAAGCCCGTCTTGTGTGACGCATCTTCTGTGAGCTGCAGTTCATCTGATGCTTTTCCTTCAGCTCCTTGAGCACAAAATGTTACAGATTGTGACGTGACAGGTACCTCAGTGTTAATCTGTTTACTTTGAAAGACTTTTTTGTTTTCACTTGTAAAATGTCAAACATGGCATTTTGAGCAAGAATTGCATGGATCAGTTTGCAGTGACTCAGCTAGATGTTGGACTGAACATTACCATATCTAGTGATTGTCAGATGAGGCCCTTTTGGCAAAGCAGCCCCTGGGTTCTCTTAGCCTATTTTTTTGCCTGATATTCTATTTCGTGATTGTGGTACTGGGTATAGAAGCAGACAGTAAGCAATAAGTATGGCAATAAGTAACTTTAAACATAAGTTCTTGTTTAGTAGTGTTTTGCAATATTTCATTAAAAATGTTTATGCAGTATATAGAAACTTCCTTTCAGACCCATATGTAACTTTATTTTTCCACACAGGATTTTTTTTTAGTTATGATTGATTTGGTGAGTTTTTTCCTTGTGTTGACTGCTCCCGAGTTCTTCCCCTTCTTGTAATCAATTAAGAATGAAAACAATGCATTCGGATCAAAGTTATAGTCTCTAAACGATAATTCAGTCCAACAGGTGGGGAATGGACACATTCACTACAGCCAGCAAAAGGATTACCAGCCAATCAAACTAATCAAATTCTGCCCTCGACTCCAGGGGATGATGTAACCATTGCACGGGAGTGTCATACACTTAATGAGTTCTGCTACGTACTAACCAGTACTTTGCTGAATTGAAAATCACAAAAGGGAAATTGTTTAACCAGCTGCCTAGGAGCCCCAAGTGCCTGGGACCAGGGGACACTTACTGTGTTCTCTTGAGCAAGTCACTGTGGTTCACAAAATAGGATACATCTTCAAGTGCTATCTCCCCTGAAAGGTGTCAACAAATTCCCCGTGCCCCCCCCCCCCCCCAGCTATTGCCAGCTGGTGTCAGGAAAACGGCAATCTATTGCTGAGCTAATGGCTGTAATCTTAGTGTTATTTTCAGGATGAGAGACAGCTGCTCCTTTCCCAGTTCATATGCTGCAGTTCGATAATGAGGAGTGCAATTCTGTCACCTGCATTGGCGACTCATGGAGTAGTTTTCCTGGAGCCTGTTAGATACTCACTGACCCAGGTGCTGACCCAATTAATCTCAGTGGTTTCTGAGGTTAAGGCAGTTCCAGAACTCCTTCTGAGGAAGGAGTTCTGGAACTGCTGGGGGGCTGTGAAGTGGCTTTGAAAGGCCCTTAGGAGACTTTTATCAGGCAGCTTTCTGAATGCTCTAGCTGCCTACTCAGTGATGGGTCTTGGGGGATTGTTTGCCTCTACGTGTTGAACACATCACTTGAGTTTGTGAGCTTACATTGAATTATGATATTGTTGAATACATGTTATTCCATAGTTAGCTGTGAGCCATGGACAGCATATCGTTGCTGATGATTGGCAGTTACTTGGAAATTTAAAACAATTTTTACAAACATTGACTAAAATGAATTATTTTTGTTAAAAATGGTTGAACATTGGTTGAACATTGTGCATTAATTAAGTCTGACAGACATTTTGACAAAATGAGATATTTATCACGGACATTGTTTTTTAAAAATATTTTATCACAGATACATATAAGTATTATCATGGACACTTCTGTCCATGTATAAACGGGATGACAATTCCTGATTACACACTTAATGAGACAATGACATATGCACAGTCTGATGGAGATACACAGTGCATCCAACTGCCCCATGACAGGGACGTGTCCAATGAAATGTATTTGCGTTCACATTTCCGTAAAAGGATGTGTTTTGTGATTACACTAGCCTAATTTATTTTTAGTATGTCATGTATTCTTGCACTGGGACATGAAAGTGTAACATATTCTTATCTAAGTCAATTAGCTTGCCTCCTCACGCTGCATGGCAGGGTGCAGTTCATAGGAACACACGCAGAGATAGCTATGTTCTTTAGAATGACATTTGGGGGACAGGATATTTATCTTTGTTTGACTTCCTGTTTCAAATATTAGTAATATTAGACCTACTAAGATGAAAGGCAAAATAATGTCGGAAGGAAGGAATGGCAGGGGCTCTGTGTTGACTTTAGGCGTATCAGTGTAGCATCCGTTCTTTCTAGTTTTCAGACTCATATGCGACACACCGTGTGCCCTGCAATCATTATTGCCTTGCCATTGAATTGCAGCACGAGGATACTTGTGTGCTCAGAAGTACAGTGACTTGTTGTTTGCATTTGGCTGGTATTAGTCAGTTTCAGACTACAAATCCATCTTAGCCATCACTCTTATTTAAAAACATCTTTAAAAACTGTCACTGTTTGCATTATCTGGGGGTGGGGGGTGGGAAGTGAGATAGGGACCCCTGCCTGTGTCTGGAGGCATGTGGGTTCAAACAGTATGATCAGCAGAGTAATTAAAAAATAGTTTTATGTGTAACCAATGTCTATCATTATTATGTGTTGTTTTCACAATGTTGAGATATTTCTTGGTTGCCATGTCAACCCTCCAAGCAGTGCAATTTTGTGCTTTTCTCAGCATCACTTAAAGTGGCATGTGCAATGTGCAGCCTGTCAGCCATCTTGCTCTATTCACCTTTATCAGTTTGTAATGGAGTGAAAAGTCAAGAGGAGCAGTCAAGCAGGATTTGGTCACCTGTGCTTGTTTTAGTAAATTGGGCCCCGGCAGAAATGAATTTCTACTTTGCTTCTTTGATCCATTTTATGGATCTTTTTTAAACTTTGCATGGGCATTGCATGGATAAGGAACTGGAACTGCTTAAATTTAGAGAGACAGGTTGCTGCAAAACTGAAGCAACTTGGCAACTTGCATCAAAAAAGGATGCAGTTTTGACACTTAATTGTTTTGACTTTCCAAACAAACAGATTAACATTGGGGTATCTGTCATGTCACAATCTGTAACATTTTGTAGGCAAGAAAAATTTGGCACATCTTTTTCAAACTTTGCAGAAGCATTGTATTGGTACTGAACTGAAAGTGATTAAATTTTAAGACAGATCACCGCAAAAGCTGAAGCAGTGCTACTTAGTGGCAGCATTTTGCAGACTCATTGTGTGGGTGAAGATCTGGACCTGTTTAATGAGATGAAGCTCTCATCTATAATGCACTATATATGAGGTGGCCAACCTGACCTAAACATGGTAAAAATGGTTCTGGAGGCATTTGAGTGGAGTGAAGGAAAAGTGGCCAATTAGTGCTCAGCATATATGTGGGACCTTCTTCAGGACAGCTGGAAGAGCATCCCAAGAGGCCACCTCATGGAACTGGCATAGAGGGGACAGTAGGCTCAGCCAGTCCTTGGAGTAATTGGGGTTAAGGGCTTTGCTCAAGGGCCAAATGGTGGGATCACTCTGCCCACCCAGGGGTTTGCTCCGGATAATTTCACAAAATTATCATTCTAGTTACTTATTAATTATTAAATTAATTTTTACATCAACTTTTAACGTAAAACAACTTTTGTCATCCAGGATTATGCCTGTGGGTTTGCATTAAAAACCTATGTATGATATGAGAGAGCATTTCATGTCCACACAGGGTTTGGACAGATCTATTTACAGCAGGGGAGTGTGTCACATTATAAAACTACTAAATTACCAAGACAAAGTTTTTAGACTTCCTTTACTCATTGCTAGCTTACCTGTTGTAGCTACAATATACATTGATAAACTCACAGAATTAATGAAACTACATTTTGCTCTACAAATCATAAATACTTACAGTCATGTGAAAATGGTTCTATGGTTTTATGTATCAGGACATAATAAAAAATTATTTGGTCCTTATCAGGTTCTAAAATTATTTAAATGTAACCTCAGGTGTAAAAGAACAGACAACAGATTCCAAAGTGATATTATTTAACAAAAATGAAGCCAAAACGGGGAAGCCATGTGTGAAAAACTAAATACACCCCATGATTCAACAGCTTATTGCCGCTAAAGGTGGTTCTACACCTTGAAGTACTTGTTTTCTGTATGACTTTATCAGTCTCTCACATCGTTGTGGAGGATTTTTGGCCCACTCTTTACCACGTTGCTTGCGGTTCATTGAGGTTTGTGGGCATTCATTTATGCACAGCTCTAAGATCCCACCATAGCATTTCAATCAGGTTGAGCTCTGGACTCTGACTGGACCATTGAAACACCTTGATTTTCTTTTTCAGCCATTCTGTTATAGATTTGCTGGTGTGCTTGAGATCATTGTCCTGTTACCTGACCCAATTTCAGCTAAGCTTTAGCTGTTGGACAGATGGCCTCATATTTGATTCTATAATACTTTTGTATACAACGGAGTTCATGGTCGTGCCGCCATGTACAAGAGCAGCCATACTTGTTCAATCTTTTTATAATTGTACTGGGATGTCGGTCTTGGTTTTTTGCCATTTCTCTGAGCCTTCTCTGACCTTGGGATGAATTTGCTGGAATGTCCACTCCTGGGAAGATTGGCAACTGTCTTGAATGTTTTCCACTTGTGAATAATCTTTCTCATTGTAGAAATTTCAAATTGTTTGGAAATGGCCTCATAACCCTTCCCAGATTGAACAGCAAGAATTGCTTCTCTAAGATCATTGCACATGTCTTTCCTCCTTGGCATTGTGTTAATACACACCTGACTGCTCCAGACCAGTAAACTGCCAAAACTTCTGCTTTTATAGAGGTGGTCACACTTGCTGATGATCAATCAATCAAGTGCATTTGATTATCAGCACCTGGCCGCTACTTACCCACTCAATCCTTATGGAAGCAGCTAGGTTGTACTTCATGTTTCACACATTGCATCTGCATTTTGGCTTAGTTTTTGTTAAAAGGCCTAAATAATGACACCAAATAGTTTGTCATGTCTCGTTGTTCATCTGAGGTTGTATTTACCTAATTTCAAGGCCAGCTAAGGATCAGATGATTTTTTAAATATGTCCTGATACATAAAACCATACCAGTGAAAGAGGGTGTACTTTCTTTTTCACATGACCGTATGTTACCAACAGAAAAATAATTCCGAAAGGCTACATCACAATATATAATTTTGCATTGTAGGGACATCAACCCAACTGTAGTAAACAAAAAAAGAAAAATGTCAGTTTAGTGAAGACTAGCACTAGAACCGCCAGCATTTTTTCAGCCTCCTTTAACCACCAGCAGCGACATACTTTGCTACACCAGGTGTATATTGCACCTTTTGTTTTCACTAATAGGCCATCACATCAGCGTACTGTACCACTCACCCATCAAGAAAACAATGGGAGAGTCAGGTATCCTCACAGCTGCATAATTACTGTACCCCCATAAAAGCTGCAAAACCCATAACACAGTTGTGTTTGTGTCATATATTTTAGTGCTCTGATTATATTTTTGGTTTCTATAGGTTAATCTTGTGAAATTAATCTTAAACCCACATCAGTTACAAAATCAAAGACTCACTTTAACATAAATTCCAGAAGAACAGATAACATTAATTGCTATTACAATTGGATATGGGCAGTCTTATTATTTCAAAAAGATACAAAAAGTGACTCGAGTAATGTTTACTCATATTCATTTTATATTTGTCAAAGTAACAAGGCAAACGGAATGACGAGCCGCTTCAGCCGAAAACAATGCATTTTACTTTTCATTTCAAATAAAATGCAGAGTCAGCTGGCTGGAGTGACATTTTTAACTTGAGACAAGTCTGTACACACATGCACATGCATTTACATGTATGTAACATTTTATTACCTTGGAAATAGGCTGTAGGGTTTGAAAACTACCCCAACACTTTTGGTGTAGCTAATTTTAGGTTTATAATGTAATAATATATATGTGCCGTAAGATTTCTTGCATGAGTGTGAGACAGGGGTAGGCGATATATTGAGTTTTCAAAATACATCAATACGTTTTCATAATATCGTTTCACAATATCGTTTATATTGATATAGTTTATGTTGCTTTAAAATTATACTCGTAGAGCACCCAGTTTGCCCATTTCTCCTCTCCCTGCCTGTCTCTTGCGCAACTGCACCCTGCCCACCCTCCCTCTCACTCACAAGTCTTGAATGCAGTGACAGCATGGAGACAGATACAGACACGAGGCAAGCTAGCGAAGAGATGCTGGCTGGTAAAATAATATATGTCGGTAGTTTATTTCTGAGCCATTTTTTCATGTACATGTACAGCTGTCTGTTAATAAAAGTACCTGTGTGACACTGAGGACATTTGGGTCTGATTTGGAACTGTCTTTTTGTTATTACTTTATGGGGAAATTTCACGATACATATCGTATATCTGCCTCACAGCAAGAAGGTCCTGGGTTCGGTCCCGGGTCCTTTCTGTGTGGAGTTCACATGCTCTCCCCATGTTTGCATGGGTTTTCGCCGGGCTCCAGTTTCCTCCCATAGTCCAAAAGCTTGCAGGATGGGTTGATTGGTCTGTGTAAATTGGCCCTGTAGTTGTGTGAGTGTGCATGTGAGTGTGTGCGCCCTGCAGTGTGTTGCCGACTGCCCAGGGTTGGTTCCCGCTTGCGCCCATTGTTCCTGGGATAGGCTGCGGTCCCCCCCGCAACCCCAGTTGGAATTGAGCAGTTTCAGAAAATGGATGGATGAATATCGTATATCACCATTCATCTTAAAAATATTAAGATATGATTTTTGGTCCATATTGCCCAGCCCTAGTACGAGACACTGAAAGCATGAGTGTCACGGCAGATGTGTGAGAGATGGAAACCCTGAAAATGTACGTTTTTAATGAAGTATTTTACCTGAGTCGATTTGTATAAAAATAACATTACTGTATCCAGTTGTTAAAAAGCAGAAACTTCGACGAACGTGAAATTGAAAACTTTTCAGCTTTACGATTTCTCAACAGAGCAACTCTGTTAGAAGCATTAAAGCTTTTTGGTTGGGGGTGTCAGATTCGCTGCTGTTATTAACACTACGGCACATTAGCACAAACAAAAGGACTGCACATACCACAGTATGTTTTGCTTGGCAGTTAAAAGAGTTTGACGTTCATTGGTGTTGAAAATGGCGGTTCTAGTGCTAGAGCAGACATTTTCGATGATGTATGGTAAGGGCCAGATTTCAACATGTGTTAGTCTAACTGCCGATGTGTTCACGTACATGTTGTTATGAAATCATTTAATAGTTCAAGAGCAGCAACTTAGCCACGGAGTGCAAAGGGGCATTGGCTTGGGCCACTGTAACTATCCCCCTCTGGACATGCCTGGTCTGTAGTACCACCTACATCAGGGACAGGTGGATTATGGATGGATTATTATGGGAAGGGGGTTATTGTGGCTTTTTTTCCCTTCCGGCTAGCATAATAAGAGAAGCTCATCTATTATCTTTGCCAAAGCCGGCAATCCCCCAGGAATTGCTTGCTATTTTTTTCATGCAGTCAGCACTCGGCAGGTCCAGCTGAAATTGTACCAGTGCTCCATAACTGTGTGCAAAAGGGTTGAACACTGCTTCAGATGTTTTGTGCTCGAGTGCACATACTGAAGAACTACTGTAGCCCTGCCCCTCCTCAGAGCTGTATTGCCAGCAGTGTAATCAGTGATCTAGGCAGCATATTAGCTACCATGGCCTTACATATTCAGTGCAGATTATGGTTATGTCAAGCAACAAAGTTTGATGTGTTGAGGTGTGGACAGCAGCTGGCCATAGCAAATACTGGGAGTGACATTCATTGGAAAGATACTTTGATATTTTTCATATTAATTGGTTCTGCCAACAGTTGGGCTTTCACAGTTGACTGTCTGTCAGAAACCTTGATAGAGCTTTTGCCTTTGAATATATGAAGAAATGAGAAGTGGCTATCTGACATCCAGATGTACTTGACCTTCTCTCTCCAGATGTCTGCATGCCTGGCTGGCTCTTGCAGCATGGATGAGGGAACATCACCTCCTACTTAACCTAAGAGTTTCTTGTCTTTTCCGCCAGCACTACAATCCACCATGGCATCATTGTTCAGCTTGTATTGGCTCCACTAAGGGCTAGAAACATGTGGCAAAGTTAGACGACCAGCTGTCCTTTGCTCAGCACATAACAGCCATCTCCTGATCTTGCAGATTTACTCTGTATAACATCAGAAACATCAGGCATTTTCTGTCTCAGTATGCCACTTAACTTCTAGTCCAGGCACTTGTTATTTCACAACTTAACTATTGCAATTCTGAGCCCCCAGTTTACCTATTTCTCCTCTCCCTGTCTGTCTCTCACACGACTGCACCCTGCCCCGCCATCCCTTTCACTCACAAGTCCTGCATGCAGTGACAGCATGGAGACAGATACAGACACGAGGCAAGCTAGCGAAGAGATGCTGGCTGGTAAAATAATAAGTGTTGGTAGTTTATTTCTGAGCCATTTTTTCATGTACATGTACAGCTGTCTGTTAATAAAAGTACCTGTGTCTTTTTGTTATTCCTTTCTGTACTAGCTGGTCTACCAGCTCATGCTATCAAACCACTGCATTCAAAATGCTGTAGCACATTTGATACTCAGTCAGCCCAAGCATTCTCATGTCTCTTCATTGGCTCCCTATTGGCGCGAGCATCAAGTCATAGTCCTTAGTGCTGGCTTACAGGTCCATTAATGAACTGGCACTAATTTCCCAGAATTCCGATGTCCCACCTCACCCACTTCAGTCAGCAAATCAATGCCGCCTGGAACTCTCTTCACCACGTAAGAAGTGTCACTCCAAACTGTTCTCTCGTGTAGTTCCTCCATGGTGGAATAAGCTGCCAAATCATGTCCAGTCATCAGAAGAAGCACCTTAAGAACCATCTGTTCCATGAGTTTCTTTACTAACCTGATTTCTGTCAGGGTCAGCACCCGCCTGGTCCTGCCCTTCACGTCTCTTCCCTGTTTCGCCAGCTGGTATCGCTGGCCAGCAGTGGCGGCCGGCCCATAGGGGGCGCTCGGGCGCCGCCCTCCCAGATGTAGGGGGGAATATAAAATATATAAAAATAAAAAAAATATATATTTTTTGAGGGGCAGCTTCCACCAAATTCGGCGAGATCGTTATTGAATTACCCTTTTGTGAGAAGGACGATGGTGGAAATAATCCACGTTAAGGAGTTGGGACCCGACAAGCCCGGAATAAATATCACCCAGCCAACAAGGAGAAAGTTAAAGTATTGTATTGGATACCATTCCTTTCCAAAGCATAAATGGAGCCTAATATAGCTGTAAATTGTTAATTTACTTTATCTGTGAAACTGCTGATTTTGAGAAGGAAATTAAATTATGATTGTGAAATTGTTGTCATTTTCTGACTGTTCATTTGAATGCTTATACTGGACTAGGAAGGGAAATCTATTGCTATGTCAGCCCCACCAAGAATTTTTTTCATCAGCTACCACAGCCGGCCAGCCCGTCTTGCCATTTCTTTTTCTGATCCTTGTGTGTTTTCATTACTCCCTGGACTGCCACTTAGCTCACTGGGTTGATTGTGTGGCTCTGATACTGATTCCCTCAAGTCATGTTTATTTGTGTCTTTAATTCCTGCACTTGGTTCACCCTCCTTCTGTTCTGTTCTAGTTTTGTTTTGTACATTTTGATTTTGTAATTGATAGCCTTGCTTTATATTCCCAGTTAATGTCTCGTAGTTTTATTTGTAAAGCTCCCTAGTTTCTGTGCCCATTAGTTATTAGTTCCACCTGTTTCTCATTGTTCCTGCACCTCCCTTGATTTGTTAATTGATCAATTTGAGTTACACCTGTCCCTTGTTTTCCCTGGTTTTCTGTGTGTATTTAATAATTAAGTTCCTGCCTTAGTTTGTTTTCTGAGTGGGTCATTGTGTCAGAATGTTCATGTTTTTATGCTGCCTGTTTGCTGTCTTACTGGTTTTCCTTTGTAGTTCATATATGCTTCTGTTAGTAGTGTTTCGTTCTGACGCCTTTTGGTCCATTTGTTTGTGGTTTAACTCAGTGTATTTAGTTTTTATAATTAAACCCCATGTGTCTCAAAGCCGCTAGTCTCTTTTCCTCGCATGCATCATGCCCTGCATCCGTGATAATTTGTCTTTGAATGTTGCTATGTTGAAGTCACTGGCTTTTGCATAGTTTTATTAAGTTCTTACTTTAACAATTGGGTAGCTCCTGCTCCAATCCTGCTTGCACTTGTCCCTACACTTTCAGTGCAAGGTCAGCATAGTTACACTTATGCCTACAATAGCTGTACATTGCTTTGAATGAAAGCATCTGCTACTGTAAATATTTAAATCTGATAGACCCGATGATGTGGGAGGGGCCCATGGGAAGGCATGGAGAACTACTTTTCTGGGCCTCTGCCAGAACCTTGGGTCAGAAGCTCCAACCTGAGTGTTCAGCTAATTTTTGAATCAGATTCGATGCACAGATGAAAGGTCCGCAGGAAGCACTACAACTAGAGCTGAGAGAGTCACCCTCCTGCCAGACAGGGAGAAGTGTTTTTTTTTGGGGTCACATTTTAATTTGACACCTGTCCTAAAGTCCATGTGATGATGGTCAGGCTGAGAAATGCACAAAAACATATTGCAAAGAAAAGTAAGACCATGACCAAGTAGTTCTGCCATATCTTATATTGAACAATAATGGTGTAGTGTGATTGAGCCTTGATCCCCCACCAAAAAAGCGTGCTTGTTATTACAGTGGAAGGATGAATACGGACAGGTGTTTGCTAGGAAGAAGGGCATTGACCTTTTCGTGCGCTATTGTCATCAAATAGTGTGTTTTCATTGGTAGCTGTATTACTTTTCTGTCCTTCTGCCCTTGTTTCTGCAGCTGAATAAGGCTTAATCTTCTAAAACACTAAGAGCATGACATACATATATACACAGTATATACACTTCCTCATCACTGAGGGACAGATGCACCTTTTACTCAAATAACTACAGGAGGATTCACTTACTCATAGAAAGGTTTATTTGTAATATTGTCTACAATTTTGAATAATTATAAAGACATCAAAACTTTAAAATGACACATACGGAATTATACACTGACCAAAAAAGTATTTTAAAAAATAGTTGGCGTGGCAGCTCTGTGGGATGGGACTCAGAAGGTTGCTGGTTCAAATTCCTCGATCTGAGTGATCCACCATTTGGCACTTGAGCAAGTCCCTTAACCCCATTTGCTCCAGGGACTGGCTGAGCCTACTGTCTCCTCTGTGCCAGTTCCATGAGGTGGCCTCTTGGGATGCTCTTCCAGCTGTCCTGAAGAAGGTCTCACATATGCTGAGCATTAATTGGGACTTTTCCTTCAGTCTCTGGTCAAACTCCTCTAAAACTGTTTCTACTGTGTTTTTTGGTCAGGTGGCCAAGTCATGTGATATGATAATATCAGTCAAAAGTTTGGACATGCCAAGCTGCCTAAAAAGGAAAATGATAGTGAAAGTGATATCACTTTCCTTTTTAGGTGGCTTGGTATGTCCAAATTTTTGACTGGTACTGTATATATGTAATAGGTCTGTAAAAATGCATTTATGCATCATGATAAATCAATTATTAAGGTGACAACTCAATGCATTGATCTGAAAACATTTTCGGGCAGTAAAATAAAGATACTCCTTCTTTTGGGTTGTGCACTCAATTTTCAGAATTGTGGGATGGCAGAGGAAGGCTCATTAATATTCATAAAGGAAGCGCTACCTGATGATCATTGAGCTATAGTGATGATCTTTGCACTACCATGGCTTTTGGAAAATGCCTCTGTTTTATGGCACAAAAATGTTCTTTTTGCAAGCTACTGTAGCAACAATCAAGAGGTATCTAGTTAGTTAAGTAAAAACTCATATTAGCCTTCGAGATACACAACACATTGGTTAACATATTGGCATTGGTCCAGTGTGTCAGTCTTGGTTGATATGACCAGACAATATTTAAACTCCCCTTTGGCTCCAACAATTTATACCCCTAATATGTATGCTTTATTATTACTGGGTGATGTCAAGTCCTGGTGACCATATAGATGGCCTTCTTCAAGAATGTTCTTTATTCTGTCCAGTTCTTCAGGCTTTCCAAAGGCATGTTCTTTGAAGACTTGCACACTATGAATAGCAAAGCCACGTCAGGCCATTGGTCATATATTAAAAGACACCTCTTCACCATTGTCACCAACATAGAACTTTACATATGCTGCATCTAATTTATTCAGTACAATATAGCCCTTTGAAATGAAATTTTACTTCGCATGCATTGTGTCAATTACAACAAGACCATTTCCATCATTTTACTGCATCATGAATGTTCACTTTAGGCAAAACATGATTTTCCCTTTGGATTTATCACCACATAATGTTTGTTTTACTGTAATTATATGTGGAGCTTTTAATTTGCGAATTGGAATTTGTGAAGTGTCTTATCTCGTTAACAATTGTCCAGATTGGAAAAGAACATTTTAAAAGTGTAATCTATTTTGTCGGCTGTATTATTATGCTTATTACTCTCAATGAGTGGCAGATTTTGAGAATTTCAGTTATAAGGATTCTGTAATGATACTTTACTTTACACACCTTTACCTGCAGAAGAATAAATTTGCCTTATCATGTATATCAGCTTTCCACTTTATGGGAGTTAATGGCTTGTCTCGACTAAATGGCTTCATATGACCTTTCTTGTTATTTCTCTGTTAATTGCACCAAAAAAGCAGCAAGAGTAGCCATGCATTCTGAACGTGGTTAAAGGAACCCTTGTGTTCCGAAAGGGGCCTTCAGACAAATAAAGTAATAGTAATATTATAGCAACAGCTAAGCATGTTCCATCCCCCGCGCATGGTAATTTGGCCTATCCTCCAGATATTCATTCTAATCAGGTCATTTATTTAAGGTGCAGGTTCAGCAGGCCTTGCTCCAGTGTTAGCGCTCCCTTGAAATCCAAACCCTCATGCAGGCTTTTGGTCGTCCAAACATACTTCTTTGCCATATATAGCCATTTTGGCCTGAATAGGCTGAAAAATATTGCAGTTAACAGCTTTTCTCAAAACTATATCTCTTTTCTAGCCCAGACTGTCCTCAGAGCAAACAACAGTGCAAAACCCAGTGTAATGCCATTGCCCGCTTTTTGTTTAGATATGTTATATTTCCAGGTTAGTTAATCTTTTTCGTGCAAATCTTGTAAATGATATTGGTACCAGTAATGACACCACAGGCACCTGACACCCCTACAAAAGGACTGATTGTGTGGTTAGGCTACCTACCTGTTGTAAGGGGTGTTACTGTGGCTAGATAACCACCAAAATGCTAACACCAGGTTAGATGCATTTGAGTTCACTAGCCCAGTTGAATAAGTTGAATAATCCAGTTGAAGTAATGCAAGCACCTTTGGTGGTAAAAGAGCGTGGTTGTCAACAGTTAAGAGACTGGTGCGGTTGAGGATGGCAGTCTCTGCTAAGCTTGACAGTTAGTAGAATATCCCCTGTCCCCTCTTATTTATTTTTTTAAATATCAGTTTTGAATTTTTGAAAACTATTGTTCTGGTTTGTTAATGGGATCATCTCTGATGAAATTTAATTCAGAATTATCCGAGAATAGCGGTTCCTTGAATGGCAGAATTGCAAAGCATTCAAAGCAGTTAGGCTCAAGCTTACAATGCAGTGAAATCTGTCAAGCTGACCTACTAAACCTGGTAATTAGCTGATTAAGTTGTGTTTGAGCAGGGAAATCTGCAAACTGCGTTGGGTTCTGGCCCTCCAGGACCAGAACTGAGGAGCTTTCTTTGTAGCTAAGGGAGGTTAACTTGATTAGATTCACTAAATATTTTGAAAAGGTGAAAAAATAGAAATATTGCAAAACACAGTTATTCACTTTAAAGGAAAGCTGTCATTGTGTGTGTTTTTTTTTCATATTGCATTGCAATAACCTGTTTAAAGTGATCATAAACTATACCACTAATCAATGATACTGTATGCTAACAGATAAAGGAGTGCAGTAAAAGGAGTGCTTTAAATTCCTTTGATATATTAATGCAGTGTTCTAATCAGACAAGATGGCATGCAGCCCATGATAGAACGCTCATTACAACCACAGAAGACTTGAGACTTGACTTGGACTTGTGACCAAAGACTTGCAACTTGCCTTGGACTTGCAAAAAATGACGTGTGAGCATCTCTGTTTATAACAACTGAAAATGTGTCTGTACTGTATTTTCAGTGCCTTTTTTCTCCTAATGGATATAATGATTCCAAGGACTCAGCAGTTTTTTTTTCCTTTAGTAAACTTCTTTCTGAAATTCAGATGTTAAAACTCATTGCTATTCTCTGAACAGATTGCATTGTTGATTGATATTGTTCTGTAAGGGTACGGCAAATGCTTAACTTTTTTTTCAAGTAAAATTATATGTTTGAATTAACCACAAAAATTCTGGGTGATGACATTATAAACACAATTTAAAAAATGTCCTTGCACATGCCTCACCTTTCTGATTTATTGCTTTATGAATGTGTTACGCCTTTCAGCAAAATTAAATTATTAAAATAGAATTCAAATTGGAATTAAGTAGGACATAGTATAAACCACGTTACATTCAATATTTCCCTCTTGTTCTTAATGCTGTGTTGCAGTATATGTGATTATTTTTGTCTGGGTGCAACCTAGAAGGGTAGCAGAATTACCATTAAGTAGGAAGCTAAGGGACGTTTTGCAGCTGAAAATAGCCCTACCTTTTAAAATGCAGATTTGCATAAACTGTGTTTTTGAGACTAGCTACTATATAACATTATAAATATCTTTTCTTTCTCTTTTTACTTTTGTCACCCCTATTTTATTCTTACAGCTGAATTTGGTGGCACTGCTGAATATGCCCCGGAGCCCAACATCCAGTGAGGATGAGATGGCCCAAAGTTTTTCCGACTACTCCATGGAATCCGAGTCTGACAGCTCCAAAGAGGAAACCATCTATGAGACCATAAAGGCCACAGCAGAGCGGCCAACCAGCAAGATGGAGGACACCCAGAACAATACGCTGGTCATCCGTGTGGTCATTCCTGACCTACAGCAGACCGTGAGTGATCACATGGGCCCACAGAGCCTCAGTTCTTAATGTGTGGCTGTGGCCTCAAGCTAAGCACCTTTGTCTCTGGGCAACCTAGTTCACATGCACAATAGGCTACTCCAGTCACTGTTCCCATGAGTGTGGCATTCTGTCTGCTCTGCTTTGCGCTATACCTGCAAGGCATTTTAAGGCCACGATTGTAAAACATCCATTCTTCATCTTGTTTGACACATGATAAGGTTTCTGAAGAACAGAAAGCCAGAAATTATAGATACATTTCTATATATTACGGGTAATAGTAGAGGAGCTAGTTTATCTCCCATCATTCGGGTATCAAACATTATGAAAGAGAAGTGGATAGAGAAGTAATTTTAAGTCAAATTATTGGTCTGCCTTTCAATTGTTGTACAAAAGGAATTGATTATGAGTCTTACATTTAGTTTTCTGGGTGAGAACCCATTTCACTGATTGCCTCTGTATCATCTATGTTTCTGCAAGAAAAGGTGTCACTACAGCACAAAGTCTGGGAATTATTTTGTTCCTTTCAAATAGGCTATGGTTTGGGAGCCCAAGAACTTAGAAAGAGTGCTGAGTTCTGATCATTCTGCAGTGCAAGCTGGGGCTCTTAAAGGCCAGCCCAGTACAAACTGCAGTTTTTGTTAACTAGGGTAGCCCACCCAGCTTGGTAACTGGAGCCCTGTATCACCAATATGCCTTCAAAGGGATATTGCCCATTAGTGGAATGACATAGAAAGAGCAGGGCTCTGGGACCTTTTGGAACATCATGGCTACCTTTACAGCATTGTGTCCCACCCCTCCTTCTGTCCTCGTCATGCCCAAGCCTGTCTACCAGAGGACGCAGGTGCTGCTCTGCTTTAGCTTCACAGATACTCAGTTGCTGCCTTGTTGCATCCCTGTTCAGCTGCCTATACTCTGGCCTGGCAGGAACTGAGCACAATTCACACGTCTGCTGCTACTGGCACTCAATTATCTGCCACTGGATTGCGGCCTGACACTCGGCCTGATTGACAGGAGGCCGACAGACTCGTTGTCGCCAGCCCAGAACCACGCAGCCGACCTGTCTGTCATCTCCAGGCAGAGGTTTCATGGCAAAATGCAAGATTCCACTCACCACCTGCCTCCCTCCCCAACACGTTCCCCTTCCTCAAGCTCAGGACACTGTGTGTGCTTTTGTCTGGGAAGATTGACACTTGGCCAGATTAATACTGACACCCACATGTGAAAATCTACATTCAGATTTGAATGATCAGTTGAATCCCATTGCTTTGTAATTTGCACGTCCTGTTCAATAAGATTTTTCATTTTATGTGTTAGTTTGTCTGGGTGAGCCTTGTTTTAAACTTAGGACATCAGTCCAGAAATAAGTAAAAGGTGAATTTAAGAAGTTGGAGGCTTGAGGTGAAAAATAAACTGACAACAGCTTGCGGGACTTAACTTCAAACAAGAATTACGCTGCAGAAGGAGAGCACTGGGCGGGGAAAATGACTATTTTACCATCTGTTTGAATTCCGCATTGCAGGTGCAACTGTATGAATCTGTTTTGTCGCAGGACAGGGAAATCACTAGTGCAAAATTCACAAGTCTTCTATTAAGTAAAAGGATGAGAAAGCTTGGAGAATTCCCGTTGCCACCACATTGTGGAAGTGCCACTGATGCTGGAATAGAATACATCAGTACTCTCCACAATGTCTTTGAATAACATTTTTGTGCTATTCATTTCTGGTACCTGTATCAGTGGATGTGCAGGATGCAGTCACTCAGTCCTTTTGTGCCTGCCTTTGTATCTTCAGTCCTGCATACATGAAATCCAAACAGCATTATCGGCTTATTTTACACTGCAGGTGTGGCTTTCTGTACTCTGTCTGCTAAGAGTACTGTGTTTAGGTAGTTTAGTTCTGTGTAGAAGCAGCTTGTCATGCCCAAGACCCTCAGATGGAAGCACACACCATTGGAGTTAGACTGCTGCTTAATGGTGCCCTTCATCCCCTTCATGAGGAAATGTTTTCAGTTTGGGCAGCTATTTTTGTCGTAGTGGAAACAGAATTAACTTGTTACTTGTATTATCCTAGAATGACTGAATAATGGAGGAAAGAGTTATATGTTAGAGGCTAATTTGTTGTAAGCAGTTAGATATATTCAGCAGTTTCCTAAATTTATGGCAGTTGCTTTACTATATAATTAGCAGACACATGGTCTCTGTAAAATAACATGCTTTCATTTTTGTGACAAGCTGCAGGTGCCACCTTTCTGTCTCATGTACTACCTGCACTGTACTATATACTTTGTTTGTTGGGTGTTTTTTTGTTCCTTTTCTGGGGACTATTGTGCTGGATTTATTTTTGTAATGAAAAAACCCCCGGAAGATCAATAAAGTTCTTAGGCTTTACTGCTAGCAGTTTGCCTTATCAGATGGTTATATGTGCTGTCAGCAAGGTGTCAGCAGGACTGTTAGCATACTCTGCTATTAATTGGTGCAACTAATAATGCTGGTGTGTATGTTTCAACCTGTAACCGGCTTTGTAGCAGAATGATATTGGGTTACTGAAAATAAACCTGGTCTCCTGGTGTAATGTTATTAACAAATACTTTATGCTATAAATAAATAAGCCACTACCTATGCATTTGTAAACAAAGCCTTTGTAAGGGACATTGATTGTGTAGCATTGGTTATATTTCTTGCACATTGTCCTTCGTTAAAAAGTGTGACGATTAGTCTTCTCTTTGTTTTGAGCAGAAATGCATGAGGTTTAACCCCGATGCCACTGTGTGGGTTGCCAAGCAACGGATCCTGTGCACACTCAACCAAAGCCTGAAGGATGTCCTGAACTACGGCCTCTTTCAGCCTGCAAGCAATGGGCGGGATGGCAAGTTTCTGGACGAAGAGCGCTTCTTCAGGGATTACCCCCAGCCAATCAGCAAAGGGGTGCCTTCATTAGAGGTTATGTCTCCTCTGGAATTCCTATTTCCATACAGCTACTCTTCAACGTACAGGCAGCATGGCTAATCATCTGTGTTTTTTTCTGCTGATGTTTAATATCTACAGTTTTAGCCAAAATTTTGGTCCGAATGTGCCGTTTTTTTATCGTCACTGTGCACATTATCTATGCGTAAAGATCGTTTGTGCAGAGTAGAAGTGGATGTGCCTATCTACTGTATTTCACAGGCTTCAGAACTGTCATTTAGGGCATATGTATTTGGGAACCACTTTGAATGTGAAAGCAAATCAATTCGGTTAAATGACAATGACAATAATATTTGCTCCATTTTATTCATTTTACAGTTTCGCTACAAGAGTAGAGTTTACAAGCAACCAAATATAGACGAGAAGCAGATCGCCAAACTCCACACGAAGGTGAGTGATGGAGGGCACATGTATGTCTGCCATCACTACAGTACATTAATCAGGCCAGTCAGAAAGTTAAAAGTTTGTCTGCTCTGAACCCTATCTTCCATTTTATATGTTGTGCCATCTGACCCTTTCCTATGCACTAGCATAATGTTCTGGGTCACCTCTCACTGCCCTATATGACTCTGACTATGAGATGGAGCTCCAGCCTCAAATCTTATTGACCATTAGAACGTAGGAAAGCAGAAGAGGCCTGACAGGAAGAGACATGGCGGCAGGCTGATTGTATCAGAGCTAAGAGCTGAGTGCTTTCTGAATGCCAGCTGCATCATTACAGTACCACCCGATGGGAAAATAGCTATTTCTTGAGGATTTGCTAATGTGAGACAGACGGGACTTGGCTGTTTCTCACCCCCAAAGCAGATAGTGTTACGCCACAGGATTTACCCAAGTTGGTGATTTGGCTCCACCCCCTGACAGCCTGAGCTTTTTAGGAGTCCGGGTTTGGTTCTCATTTGCGGCCCTCCTTGGCAAAGTGATAAATGGCCATGTTTGGGAACATAATCCTATTATTTGTGCTGACTGATACACAGTAGGAGACAGACTCTCGCAGGCGCTTCTCCTTAATGGCAAAAGCACAGGTCTCCTCTGTCCTTCTGGACCATCAGTGTTAGATGTACTGTTAGATGGTTACCTTTAGAAGAACCCAGTTGATCTGAATGGGGTATTTCTTGCGCTGGCATGCCTCGATTGCGGCATATGTACTGATTCCACCTGAAGTGATGTCCTTTGTCCTTGAGTCTTATCCACTGCCTTCACGGATCCATCACCATTACATCTCTTTGGCCTGGTTGCAGGTTAACAGTCTGGGGGATTATTAAGCCCGACATTATGCTTTATTACTCCGGCCAGACTAAGCAGTTTGTCATTTTCTCTTCCAGTCTGTCTGCCAGATCTAATTTAACTTCTTCTCAAGTTAATTACACATTCCATATGTAAACTCTGCACTATAGAGTATGCTCAAGATTTAGTTATTATAGGACAAAAGTGGGGAATTCGCTCTTTTTGATGGCTACAGCCCTGTAGTCTCAGTTGCCTGTTATTTTCTGACTGATTTTTCACCCAAAACATGTTCAAATATTGTCCAGATAATGTAATTTTCATTTGACCAATTAAGAGAAGGAATGAAAATCCCAATCCTCTGGAAGTGCCTATGCCTTTTAGACTATGGATTTAAATCATGACAGTATTTGCTACTCATCAGCAATGATGCTGTCAAGCAGGGCTCATTTTGCACCTTGAAGCGAGACAAACAGAGTTGCAGTGAAATCATTACCCTCGCAGCTGACTTTTCAAGGTTTAGCTGAGGACTTCCTTCACATTCCAAACATTTACCAGTCATTTTGCTGTCTGCTGGGTTTATGAGATACAGCGGAACTCCCCTCTTTATTACTGAATGGAAGTAATTTGTGTCCCACTTTAAGTGCGGCTGTTGCTTAGTAAAACTGTCAAAGACCATCCTTTTAAATGTCACATCAATGCTCATCTGATCTGTCATTTGCCAACTTTTTTTTGCATTTGAAATGCAGCCCACTGTAAGACAAAATGCTTTTAGTGAAACATGTAGGTGACCATCTTCCTTCAGGACAAATTAGTGTATTTCATCAAACTGGAGAAGACATCAATCATTTTGCCCATGACAAGGTATTGTGGCAACGCTTCCGGGTATAGGCGGGTCTCCCATGGTGCACTGGGGTGCATAGTGTGTATTTAGTGTTAAGTTCAAGTGTTTATTTTGTGTGTTTGCCCTTGTTAAGTTCGTTCTAAGGTTATTACATGTTGTGCGGTATTGTTGGGGAATATTGGAAGTGTTCCGGTTGTGTTTGGTTGATCCACCGTTACCGAGACGTTGTTTCACTCGGGTCCCGTCCGGCCGTTCGGCCACGTGTAGGAGTGAGTGGTGTGAGCGTGCTGACTGGTTATGCACATGCGTGTTCTTGTCAGAACTACGCTGCTCCTGTGACTGGTGCACCAAATAAAAGAGCTTCCCAGCGGCTGCTTTGGGAGTTGTTTCTGTAAAGTTCCTGCGGTCGACTCCAGTTATTCCTGGTGTCTTTTGGCAAAAGGCAAAAGATGCTACAGTATTAAATCCTCTCTCATAACAAATAAGTTGATAATTCATCCACGACTTCTCCATGTCTTTGGACTAGAATTAAAGTCTGAATTATGATATTCCCCAGACGGGGAATACATGTGGTTTGGGACCAGTCTGCTGTCGCCACAGATGCTATGCTTGAGACAATAACTCAAAAACTATTTGACGGATCATTTTCAAACTTCATGGGTGATAACTGGAAGTGATTATAATTTGAGACAGATCACCCCAAACTTAAAGCAGCACCACATTGTGGCAACAAAGGGAAAGGTAAAAGCAGATGACATTTCACATTTACAGTGAAAAAGTATTTGATGGATCTTATTACTACTTCAGAAAAATATTATATGGATGAAGATCTACACCAGGTTTCATTTTCAGACAAATGTCCCCAAATGAAGCAGCACCATAGCGTGGCAGCAAAGGAAGGAAACAGCAGCTGTAGAACTAGGGAAATTGTTTTTAAAGATGCATATAAAGTACATTCAAATATACGATTAAAAAATGTACATAAAGTTTTTCTGAAATAATAGTATAATAAATAATAATAATTTAAGAGTTACATTTATATACTGTAGCACCTTTCATAAATCCAAAGTCTCTGGTAACACTGGACAGCAATGTTCATTAAACAGGAAGGCTTTAATGGAGAATGAAAAACAGTCACAGAGAGATTGAGGAAGAGAATTCCAGAGTTTGGGGGCAATGGCACTAAATGACCTCCCACCCATAGTGAAAAGCATGGTGCAAGGAACAAGGATTATTGTAGATTACAGCTAAATGACTCGAAAGAGTGAGGGGGAGAGTGAGGGGTCAAGAGTTCACTGAGGCAAGGGGGTGTAACGCCATGTAGAGCTTAGAAGGTAAGTAATAAAATTTTGAATTCGATATGGGACAGAACTGATAACCAAGATGACAGTAAGAAAATATGGGTGATGTGAGCAGAGAGCTGGTTATGGGTGAGGACTCTTGCAGCAGACTTCTGAACAAACTGAAGAATTTGTAAAGAATTTGCAGGTACTGTAGGCCAATGAACAGGGAATTATAATAGTCAATATGGGACATAATGAAAGCACGAAGCAGAGTTTGTGCATTAGCACTAGCGAGAAATGGTCAAAGGATAAGTGTTATGGAGATGGTAAAATGCAATTTTGGTGTGGGACTTGATACGCTGATAAAAGTTCAGTGATGAGTCTAGTAGTATTCCTAGATTTCTAATAACATGAGCTGGCTTAATGCCTTCTGGAAGGTACATTAAACTTTTGCTCCAGCTGTGGAAAAACATGGTGGAGGGAGAGCGTCCAGAGATTGAAAGCTCACCCAATATCTTGAAAGTAAATATCTGGGCACACTTTGTTTTGTATGGAGTTAAAGGGAAAAATGAGCTGGATAAAACATATGTTTTATGTAATTCTTGTTGACTCAAGATTAAACACTTTGGCAACGCAACAAATATGAGAAATCACATTACTCATTTTCACCCTGAGTTACAGTTAATTAGCAACTGCAAAAAATGTAACAGCCAATCAGCTAACCATACAGGAAGCCGCTATATGAACGTTAACCCTGAAATCCGAAAGGGACAAGGAGATCATGCAACCTATTGCTGCATTTATTGCTAACAAACTCTGTCTTTATTAAGTCTTGGAAAATGTAATCTTTCATTTTCTTCTGCATGCCTCTGGACAAAGGCACAAAATACCATCACACACAAACTAGAGCCCTTTAGGAAAGCCACACTGGTGCTCGTGTTTTTGTACACGGGATGCTGTCTTTTAAGTAACACCCAAATTCAAATTCATACCTGCCTCTGTACATAGCCATAAACCATCTCAGCTTCATGCTGTCTCTCAAGTTCAGTGCAGTTGTCAGTTCTGTTGTGTTTGGACTGCTTGGCATTTTTGAGAAATATAGTTCCACTGGTCCTATTTCCTTGTTTGAACTGGGAATTTTATTTTTGTTTTGGTTAAATTTTGAAAACTTTTATGTTGCAAGTTTTTAGTTGTATTATACAGTAAAGTTAAAGTGAATTGTCCTGCATTTTGTTATATTGAAGTGTAAGTTAAAAGAATGTTTTTTTTTATAGAGTAAAACATGTTTACAATGCATTACAATGTTTTGCTTTCACATACTGGTATGGAAATCTTGTTTGAAAAAAAGCCACTTTTTCAATGTAAAGTGAGAGTCTTGATTCTGATTTTTGAACAGCTGGTAAATAAAGAGAAATTTTAAAATGACAAAAAACTGGCGACTTGTACAATAAATAATGGATGAGATACATCGTGATGCATCAAGCATCGCTTTATAATCAAATCTTTACCCTGTGAATCATAATCGAATTGTATAGTGAGACTTGTGAAGATTCACAGGTTTATTTCATGGGCATGTTAAACTAAAGCACGATATAGTACGGCTTCAACAGCGCTCCTGTAGCTCAATAGCATTGCAGTAACAATGCAAAGCTAGTGGGTTGAAATCCCATTGAGCACACACAAATTGTAGCTGTTCCCTCTACTGTAAGTCTTTTTCAGTACATTAAATGTAAATGAGTTAAATGTACGTCATTCAGTCCAATTCAATTCAGTTTTATTTATATAGCGCTTTTACCAATGGTCATTGTCACAAAGCACTTTACATATAACCGGCCCGAACCCCACCAAGCAAGCCTGAGGTGACAGTGGCAAGGAAAAACTCCCTCTAGCAGGAAGAAACCTTGAGAGGAACCTAGACTCGGAAGGGGACCCCATCCTCCTCTGGGCGACTGGGGAGCAAACAGTATTTACATTAACAATAATTACAGTCTAAATAGTTTTTAAAGTCCCAGTTGGTTCTATGTAAGTATATCCAAGCTATCTAGGTGAGGGGTAAAGCGGTGTAGGGTCGGCTCGGGATCAGCTCGGGATCAGCTCAGGATCAGCTCAGGAGTTCAGGATCAGCTCAGGAGTTCAGGATCAGCTCAGGAGCTCAGGATCAGTCATGCACACTGAAAAAAAAAATGTCCTCTGTATATAGCATTAATGCAATAAAAATCTATTTCAGTTCAAGAGAAATAAATATAAATATTTAAACATATAAATAATATACATGACATTTTCAGACATGGACACTGAAACATACACAAAGGAGTATAAGAAACCATCTAATTGGTGGGGAGAGATTCTGAAAATTGTCATATAGGTGGAATGTGCAATAAATGAGTAAGTATACTTTCAGACCTGTATCGCAGCAAGGACACATTTCTTAACTTTCACATTTCTGGTTAATCCACCCAGTGAGTGAGTGTGTGAGGAGTATGGATTGGGTGGGGGTGACGGGCCAGTCGTTCTGATACCCCCCCTTTCTAGTTTGAGGCTGCTTCTTCTAAAAGGTCACTGTTAGTCTTTAGGTTACCTGATTAAAACGTACACGTTACTTTAACAATATGTTTATTTGCTTCATGATATGCATGGGTTATTTTTCCTGCTTCTAGTAGACGGTGGAATGGTGGAAAGCAGCAACTGTTAAATAATATAGACATGACCAGGTATAATGTGTCATCTTGATAAGTAGGATATGATTCTCTATGAATTCCATGTGTTTGGATGAATGGAGGACTGGGGAGTCTAGGTCACACCTACCTCTGTCAGCACATGTGCTTCTGAAGCTCCTTGTGTGTCACTGTGGCCTTTCGGGCGGCATGCGTCTGATCGCTGTGTAGCTCAGCTGGGTCATGTGGCCTGTCTCCACGGAGTTGAAGCAAGGTGAGGCAGCAACCCGAGGCCGCATTGTTCCACGCGGCACCCTCCTCGGGCACCAGCGCCGGGGGAGCTGCTCTCCTACTTATTTTTAACTGGCCTGGAAAGTGAAAAGGAACATTTGTCCTGGAAACATGCTGCGTGCTGCCAGATCGTTGGAGCATCGACAGCGGCAGAGTGGTGTAGACCGGCATGGTGGCCAGACCTGGATCTCACACACATACATCCTCCTCTTTCTCTCTCTTTTCCAGGCCAACTTGAGGAAGTTCATGGATCATATTCAGCATCACCAGCTAGATAAACTTACCAAGCTACTGGAACGGGGGCTCGATCCCAACTACCATGATCCAGAGACTGGTGGTATGCAACCTCTGAATATATCCTATTTTCTTCCTGACTCGAGGATAGCTGTACCCCTGAACTAATTTACAGCAACTAGCACAGTGGGTAGGTGTACAAAAAAAGTGTACAAAACAATTCTTTCTGTTCCACCATCTAAAAACATCATGTCCTTGTATGATGCTGACCTTAAATGGAAAGTGCATAAACAGCAGTGATATTTTTAATGTACTGCTGTTTTCAGTCATGCGATATAACATCTTAGTGCCATGCATGGTACTCATTTATATATTGATAAGCTACATAACAGCATTAGTAAATATTAATAGGAACCTCAACAACCTGAATCTCAAAATCTGGAACACTCTGCTATACTATCCTCAGAACTGCACTGTCACCTGTGACACTGAATATTAATAGCTGTTTAATGATGATGGTGGCCGTCCTTTCTAGCCTTCTTTTAACAAAACGATGAGTATTAGTTTTTTCTGATACAGGAATTTTTAGGTATTCTTGAGTTGAGCCGTATAAGAACGCTGACCTTTGAGGAGATCCATGTTATTGATCTGAGTAAATGTTAAAATCAATTGGCCCCTTTAGTGTTTACACGTCAATGAACCTGGCAACATTGTGGCAGACGGCCCTTCATGTGAAGGACCACTCTGGATAGGAAATAAGACTTAAAGTGTGACTGACAATGCCTCTGATACTCTTCTCTGTTCACTTTAAGTGGTTATTTGCCAAAAAAACAGGACTTCCTTGATCCATAAGGCTGCAATAGCTAACTGCTCTGTGTACAGTACAAGAGCTGTTATGGGTAATCAGTTATTTTTTGCTGGAGTTGTGTTCTGCCAGATCAAATCGAAATTTAGCAAAATGACTGCACGCAAGCTAGACCTTTTAATTTGGCTCCTTCCTCTTGTACTCGGTGTCACTGTTTGCATATGTGATCATTGTTTACATTCCTTTTCATCTGGTGCAGTTTGCAGTGGCAGCCTGGCTGAGAAGGTCAGACCTTCAGACCAGACCATCAAAGCCATGGACTCCAGCTCATTCTGGCTCACCCTTTCTTACAGCATGATTTTTGAGTTGTGTTCATCTTGTGCTTGATGCGTTTGGTTGCTTCCATTTTCCAATCAGCCTTTTCTTGTTTTAATTGCTAGTTGTTGCAAATTAGTTTTGAGCAATCAGAGGTACTGAAGTTCTATTAGTTGAATTCTAAATATGTGTGCATTAAACAAATTTTATTTTACTGTCTTGAATTAAAAGTGTTACAATTTAAATTGTTTTTCGCTCTGTAGGTTCGCAAGTACACATGTTTATATATATGGGAAAATGGTTAAATTGTCACACAAAACACTTGAAAGGCTTCACAATAGCCTGCTAATGGTAACAGCTTCTGAGATACGCAGGCAATAAAGCAAGTCCTGAGCCCCCATTCATTAGCTGGCAGTGACATTGTAAAATGTGGTTGCAGTAATGAAACCTTACTTGGTTCCAGAGCGGGTAACTTTGGGGACCATAATCATATTTGAATTCCTCTTTCATAATAGAAAAGGTGCTGATGATAATTGTCGTCTAATTTTGGCTAAAGGTAATGTAATGCCGTGGAAAATATTGGATAGTTTAATTTCCAGATCTGCTTCTCCCTCCATGTGGTCTTATTCGTGTCTTATTCATGCTTTCTAATTACTGGACTCCCAGTGACCCGGTTCCTTCGCTGTGTCCGCAACAACTTGTCCCTTTATCTGGCTTTTAGCGCTAACTGATCCTCTCCCTTAGCATCAGCTATTAAGCTCTGCATTCACATTTGACCTAGTTGATGGTTTCAGGCCTGCATTAATGTGCGAGAATTTATGTGTGAGGCTCCTGAAATAGAAGATTGTTGTTTACTTTCTGGATTCATGTTTTGTTGTTTTTTTTTTTTGTCAGACAATGTGCTGCTAGTTCCTTTCCTCTCCTTCGGTGATGAGTGTGTGCCCAGGGCTTCTTTTTACTTCCTCTCTCTCTCCCCTGTGATTTAGAGACACCACTCACCTTCGCCGCCCACTTGGACAATGTTGTGGAGATCATCAAGGCCTTGAGGAATGGGGGAGCCCACCTGGACTTCAGGGCCAAAGACGGGATGACTGCTCTGCACAAAGCTGCCAAGTCCAAGAACCTGGTGGCTTTGACGGTAGCCCCTCTTCATCTGCTGGCTTTTTCATGTTGGTGCTGCATCAGCAGCTAGCCTGAAGATTTTCCAAGTTAGAGTGCAAATGTAGTTGATGCTTCTTTCCTAACACATACAAATGACCTGCACGCAATCATACAAACATCTGGCAGGATGTGCTTTTGAGGTCCCTACAAGTTAAAAAGCTTCAGTGGGTTGGATGATTAATCGCACTGAAGAATGCCATTTAAACTCCAGTTTAGTCAAAATTACCATCTTCTTCCTGAAGTGCTCACTCTCCCTGACCTGGTGTGGCTGCCCCACAGACACTGCTGGAGCTGGGTGCCTCCCCTGACTATAAGGACAGTCGAGGCTTGACGGCACTCTACCACACAGCCATGGTAGGTGGGGACCCAAACTGCTGCGAGATGCTCCTCCAGGAACACTCCAGCATCAGCTGTCAGGACGAGAACGGCTGGCATGAAGTTCACCAGGTGAGCCCGAGTGGTCAGTCTCACTGGGGTCAGATTTCACTGTCTTAAAGGTCCCACTGCATGCTTGTCGTGCACATGGACCATGTTCTCAAATACGTTCTTAAGTTTTTCTGGGGTTTCCTTCACATGACCATAGTGCTGGGCTATTGATCAAATTTTAATTCAAATTATGATTTTGGCTTCCAGTGATTATCAAAACAAAATAATCAAAATAAAAACCATTATTGTACCTCACGTTGTTTCGCAGTGATGCTCCCGTTTTGTCTTGTGTTATAAATCCAGGGCACCCATTTCCAGCCCCTTTTAATCTGTTTCTCAGTTGAATTATATTAAGAGTTGAAGGAAATCCACTGTTCAAAAAACAAGTTTTTTAAAAGTTCAATAAATGCATGATTTTTCACAAGTCAACCCCAAAGTAATCACGTTAAATAATTGTGATCACAATATTGACCAAAATAATTATGATTTTTGATTTTGGTCAAAATGATTTTTTGCCATAATCGAGCAGCCATACATGACAGAGCACCGAGAGAATAATGCATAAAGAAATGAGCTCTTAAGTGCCACAGGACACAAAAAACTGCTCTAAAAAACATTTGGATACTGTTCATGCCAACTAATCAATGCATTCAACTGTTAATCTCGGTTCTAGTATGCTGTGTTGGGCTTATTGACTTAATGTTACAAAAGATATTATTAAGACAAAAAAGGACCTGAAAACATGTGGAGATATGCTGGTATAATGCACTACAAAATGCTTCTTAATTTCATAGGGCCTAAAGTTTGATTTGGTTTATGAAAAGTTGTTTATGCGCTATGATATTGACTCATACTCTGTACCCTCTGTACCTCAATGCATAATAATTTAAGATCTTGTGTTTTGTCAGAGCAATAAAAATTTGCCAAGCCTCAAATTATTTAGATGGAAATGCGTGCAAATATACCTAACTAAGTATATTTGATGAAGTTAATTCTCTAGAAAAAGGCACAGCTGGCTGGCTAGCAAATAGCCAGGGGTTAATTCCTAAGGCGGTGTGGAAGGGGGGGCTCAGCTGGCAATGGTACCGCACTCGTGTGTGTGCTGCTCTTCACGGAGAACATTCCCATTTTGAGGAACGGAGATGCATCCCCCTGTTATCTGTAAATGCCTTTTACAGGCGGGACACCCGCCCTTTCCTGTACACTGGGTCCTCACAGGAATGCCAGCTACCGCTCAGGAGATAAATCCCCCTACTGCTTTCTAACCCCCCCCCCCCCCCCCCCACACACCCACACACACGTACGCACACAGCCACCACTGGCTTTTTTCTGGGTGGATACCCACCCTATTAGACAGGAAGCCCTCCCTTTTACTGCCCAGATAATTCTCTGCGCACAGTCTGGAAGTCCCACTGCCTGTTGTTTGTCTGCTTCCTATAAACAAAGACAAGCTGCTTTGTGAACATTTTCCCATGTAATATCTGCCCCTGGGTCCATCCTGCTCTTTCCATGGAACTTGACATACAGTGTCGTGCTGTAAAATCCAGGTTACCCACCCCACTGTAAGGGCATCTCAGTGGCCTGGCTGGAGCCCAGCTGAGGGTCTTAAATAGAAGAAAGGTCTTTATTTGTGTTTGCGTTAAGAGCATCTACAGTCGGTGTTCCATGGACCGTGAAAGAGAACCAACACAAATCATTTTTCACTGTGCAACTTAATTGTAAATTTAAGATGAAGGTAGTGTAATGCTGTCTCATTCATTTGATTGTGCAAAGTTTATGTTTGTATTCAGTGAACAATTTTAGTGGGCATTGTGAGTCATTGTAATCAGCCTGTAGTTTCAGCATCCATAGGTTCTTGCATGGCTAATTTCCTCTTATTGATATCAGCTGCATATTTGTTTTTCTATAGATTATATTGTATATTTCTTGTGTTTCTGCCATTATTTCTCTAATCTCTTATTCCACTATTATGTTTTTATCAAATATGAAAAAACATACTTGTCTCTTGATATTTGTGTTGATTTTAAGGTGTCATGTCCATTTCCTTCGTAATTTAAAGTAGTAATTTATACGTGGTTTGTGATTTTATTTTCAGCTGCACAACAGTAAATGGTCAGCATTTCTGAGTTCTGAATGCTGTGCACCAAGTTGTTAGGTAAAGTCCTGCCTTAGAATGATGAAGGTATCCTGACATCTTGTGGCCATATGTAGGTACTACAGTATTGTGCATTTTACCCGTGGAGAAGAGAGTGGTAGACCAGGTGTTCATTTACATAGTGCTTGTTTGCCTCCTTCAGATAAATGTTAACCTGGCTGCTGTCAAGCCTCCTGTAAATAAACTGTAACTGTCTTTTTGTACAACACAACCAACATTTATCAAGAAAGAGTTATTTTGGAAACCTTTTCTCATGATGAACGATAGAAGTGTTGTGTGAATGCCTCACTGCCTACTGTGAGACCACTTAATTATTGATGAAACACACTTCCCTTTGTCCCTCTGTCCTTTTTACAACCTTTGCTTTTTCTTAGAGTAACAAAATGCCATTGAAACAGGTTGAATTGCAAGATATGATGATCCAGCATAAGCTTGCAGTGTATGTCTGTAGTCTGAGTAGATTGAACTGTATTTTTATTTGCTCACCTTTAAATAAAATCAATTGCGGCTGAAGTACGTGAGAGTCTGAGAGCTACTGAGTGGGTGGAATGCGGGACGAATGGGTCAGTATTAAATCATATGAAGAGATTATATGAAACTCCGTTGTGTGGTTATAGATGTTGATAGAGCCTCTTCTGACAAGCACAATCACCTAATGATCTGAAACTGGGAAGTAACACGGACTGTTTTAATGTGTGCTCTCATTTGTTATAGCTATACATTTGTTATAACTACATTTGTAGAATGCTGCTTGTTAATGAGAGATTACGATGCATCACTGCTGTTACCTAGGAAACCGTACTGTACTTTCAAAGGTTATGCACCTGTGCCTAGCTAAGCCATTGTATTTGAGTAACAGTCATGAATGTGATGTGTGTGCGTGCATTTTTGTAATTATTACATTGTGGGGACTAGATTTCCACACAAAATGATAAAAACTGGTAACTTTTTACCTTGTGGGGACATTTTTATGGTACCCACAAGGATAACCTCAATTTTATAAAAAAAATCTGTGAATGCAATCAAAAAGGTAAAAATGCCATGTATTTTGCGTGGTTGTTTACGGTTAAGGTTAGGGCTGGGTAGGGGTTAAGGTTGTATAACCTTAACCTATAACAGGATTATAGTTATGGCCATAGAAATTAAATAAAGTCCCCACGAAGGTATAGATACCTAGTGTGGGTGTGTGCGTGTGCGTATGTGGGTGTTCACGTGCCTGTGTGCGTGTGTGTGTGCACGTGTTCTTGTGTGTCTGTGTGTGTGTCTGCCGTTAGTCACTGTTGGTTTCTTTCTCTGTGGGATTTAGGCCTGCCGGTATGGACATGTCCAGCACCTGGAGCATCTGCTGTTCTACGGGGCTGATATGAGCGCCCAGAATGCCTCCGGCAATACAGCCCTGCACATCTGTGCTCTTTACAATCAGGTGAGGCTCTGCACTGCACACTCACTCACACCATGCCACGCGCTGAGCTGGATGGCATGTGGCCCCGCACCGGAAATACATCTTGGGGGACGATGGTTCTATTTTAGGGACTGCCACTGTGTCACTGAACATCATCACCTGTGTAAGTGTGGGAAGTGATTAACAATGATCCTCTCATGCTCCTGAAGGGCAACATGTGGCCCTGTGGGTTAAGATGCTGGGCCTGTGATTGGAAGGTCGCTGGTTCAAGTCTCTGGTTATCAGCAGAGTGATTTCTCTGTTGGACCCTTGAGAAAGGCTCTTAACCCCAGTTGCTTCAGGTAGTGTATGAGTTATATGCTTTCTCAACTATACAAGCATTTGCTAAGTAAATAAATGAAAACGAAGGGGATGAGTGAGGCCTGCCTGCTGCGCATGTGTATTTAAAGCCCTTGGCAAACGTGTTTTGAGGTGACGCCAGATCGGTAGGCACTTCCTGCCCATTGTCTGCACGTCTCCTTCGCACGTTCCCGGCAGGCTGCGTGGGCAGCAGCCTCACTGCCATCCGTGGGTGGCAGCTTCAGTGGCAGCTTCATGCTGTCCCACCTCGCATCCCCATGGGTCTGCCAAACTTTAATAATTAGACAGGTCTTTGTCCTGCCAGCATGGGAAAGGTATGGCCTCCTGTATCAAATAGATATTTAGTCAATTAACACCTGGCTGGTGGTCAGATAGTAAAACGAAAACAGGTCTCCTGGTGATATCTGATGAACTCCTGAAGCTTTGGTGAAGGGCCATATTTAGCGTCATTGATTGAGTAAAAATCGGACTGTTTTTTCACCTTAAATGCATATCGTTCTAAGCCTTGTGAACGGCATACCATTGTAAAAGACCAAACTAGTCACAGACCACTAGATCAATCATGTAAAGACCTCCCGTGTCACTTAGCATTCTGCAAAGACTTCTCAAATAATCTTGCGAATCATTAGTGTCAAGTGTTCATAAAGACATGTCTGCTGATACAACAGCCAGAGCTTGGAGCAGTGCGTTAGTAGACTGTGGTACTGAGCCCCTGAAACCAAGCAGCTTTCCTCAGTTCTCTGGCTGTGCTATTTCCATCCAGTTGAGGCGACTTGCGTGTATAGTTAGTCTCGTCCTATTTTTCGCAGTTGCCTGGCATTCGTCTTAGCAGGTGAAAGCCCAGGAATGTCGCTTTGCTGAAAGGTTCAGCTGAGGATTTGTGCAAAGATAAGTATGTGTAGAGGCAAGAGCTACATTGATGACATACAGTATGCTATGGTGGAGTAATGGAGTTGAATTGACAACTACAAAAAGAACGTGTTTAATTGCACCTCGCTAAGGTGACTGGGATCCATGTGCTATAGAGCAGTGTTTCTCAATCCAGTCCTCGGGGACCCACAATTGGTCCATGATTCTGCTCCCTCCCAACTCCCTACCAGGCAGTCCACATTTCTGCTCCCTCCCAGAAACTGGGAGGGAGCAAAAACGTGGACTGTCTTTGGGCCTTCGAGGATCAAATTTGGAGACAGCTGTAGAGGGTGGAGGACCTCTGCTGTAACAAGGAGCTCTGAAAGGTACACTGGTGCATGAGTGTATCTACTGTTGTAATCTGGTTCATCTTGATATATCAACAGATTACATTTTCACAAGATTTAAGGTCAGATTTAATGTTAAGGTGAAACAGCTTGCATGAAAAACATTAATTTGATATAAAAAAATTATAACATGGCCATTTTAGTATACAGGGTATATACCTGCCCTTCATGATTCATAATTTGTTCAGCTCTTGCGCATCCATCTACCAATCCTGTTTTCACCATTATGCAGTGGAGAGTCACGATTAAATAGGAGCCTGGATTCCCAGAGCAAATACACACACCTAAGGTCACCATGAGTAAACCAGGAATGTGAGGGGGAACATGGTAACTACATACAGAGCAGAGGTGGGAATCAGACCCACACCCCAGGATAAAAGGCTGCCCACCAACCCACTGTGCTGCGCTCCTGTATGCCAAACTCTCCGATGTGGAGTGTCTGCCTCCCCATCACTGGGAAGTGCAGAAAGTTCCCAATCCCCATCACAAAGTCTAATTAACTGGCCTACAGTGTGCTTGGATCAATAAACAATGCTTACTGCTTTTCACGCCATTGTGAGTCTATTTTTTCTTCTTCATTTTGGCTTCAGTGGCCTTTGAAAGGGTATCAGTGCCGTACCCTGTGAAGAAGCTGTTTTCTCAGCATTGGTGGATTAGAAAGCAGTGTTACATAATCACCTCACATGACAGTCGTTTTTAGCTCTGCACTTTAGGCGTATCGTCACAGTTAGGCCTCTGTCAGGCTGCATCAGTTAGTGAAATCAGGTTTGACTGAGATTTATCCTTATACAGTAACAGATTTAATCATTTAGGGGGAGCTGTTATTGCAGCACAACTAAAACTGAAAAGTAATACTATAAAATAATACAAAAATGATTTGATGATAAGTTTTGGAGAGCTTGTTTGTCTTACCGTTGCAGTATAGAATGCAAATGAAGCTGTACATTTAATAATAATAAGAAGAAGTAGAATAAGTAGAACAGCAACAATAAAAACAAGCACAACCGTACAAACTGGATGTTGTATTATAACATTCCTGAAATAGATATGGTTTTAACTGGAGCATAAAAGATGGAATGCACTGCACATCTTTCAGACTCTGGCTGATTTTCCACTGCATCAGGTGCTGAACTATTGGTACCTGCACAGTACCTAAACAGTGCCAGTGGCAGTGCTTTCCAGAGGTTCCGTGCTGCAACACCTAATTCCCAGCCTCCCATAGAAGGCAGTCTAAACCTCATCTTTAAACGCTATGCTTTTCATTCCCCCCATTATATATTAAGAAGTGTGTTAAAACAAGATGTTGGCCCAAGTGTAGAAACATTTGCATGATTTAATTAATAAATTAAAACACGCAGGCCAGCCCATTACGAAACCTTTGCATTCTCTGAAACACCCAGTGCCATTTTTGGTAGTGCTATAGTGTCTTAAGTTAATACCAGAGACCTGAATAATTGAAAGGATACCTTCATTGTTTCTCTAGCAGGCATTATGCAGGGACTGCAGCTTTCCCCCATTATCCGCAATGTATTCATGCACATGCCATGCAGACGCAGGCAGGTCTCCGGCTCCTCGACAGCTACTTTCATGCTGATTCTTCCAGACAACCGCGTCAAATAATTAAGGTTCACCCTGGGAAATAATTGAAGAGTCAGGACTCTGTCGGTCTGCTCCATCCCACATTCTTTAAAGTATTAAAGGTTTCAAAGTCATGTGAAAATGAATGTGAACCAACTGGAAAAGCATAAGCGGTTAAATCCTAACCCTTTAAATGGCCACCGTTTATTTTTCAGGTCATTAATATTCTGACAATCCTGCTAATCACCACAGTACCTGGCAGAGGCCATCGATCAGATTCTACTGCTGTGTTTTCTGATTGCGCTTATTTTGTAGTTTTGGTTAATTAATGAGCTAACTTAAGCCTGCTGATCATCTATCATCTTTCCTGTTAGGAAATAATTTGATTTTTCCCACCACTTGAAATTAGGAGTCCCTTTTCTTTTTTCTGTTTTTTTTGGTTTTTGTGTGACAGGTGATATCATTGAGAGATGGAGGGACCTTCAACGTGATCATTTTGATGATTTCGTTTGAAAGATCAACTTTCTGATTATATAAGCTGTTGCATTTACCCGTTGCAGATTAAACTCCCACTGAATAATCTGGAGTCATTTTTAGATAGCTACTGAAATGCGGACCTGAGTTCCAGGCAGAAGAGATGGCAGTTGTTCATGGAGCGAAGGAGTGAGCTGCTATAGTAGCAGAGGAAGGACTTGGCTGACATGTGACTGTGTGTTCGCGCACGCGTGTGTTTGCAAAGTATGTGTGTGTGTGTGGTGTGTGCCTGCGCGGTGAATTTTCTGTGGGCGGGCTGCCGAATCCAGCTTCCCAAAGTGGGCTCTCTTTACAGCGACAGCGGTAGACGTTCACCCTACGTTTTACTGCACGTAGCCTCTGCGTCCGGCTCTCCACCAGCCTGCCGTGCCGCACGTGCACAGGGGCCTCGGGGGTGAAGGCGTCACCCCCCGCCTGTGCGTGGTGAGGACCTCGGGGCTGTGGTGTACTGCCTGGGCTGGGGGACACTTTCTCAGACTTTGACCCACTTTGGGCATGAATGGGTCGCTCATTCAGATTTGGGATGCTGCCCCCCCCCCCCTCGCAGGAGATGCAGGGGTGTGGGGGCGTGCTCTGGTTGAGGGGGCTTGGGGACAGCGCCGGAACCATGGATGCTCCGCTGTCACCGGGAGAGGCGGGAAAAGCTCATGCTCACCTCTTTCCTTCATTCTTTCTTTCATTCTGCCCTTCTTCCCCACCCTTCCCTGAACCAGGACAACTGTGCCAGAGTCCTGCTTGTCCGTGGAGCCAACAAGGAGGTCAAGAACTTTAACAGCCAGACCCCATTCCAGGTACGGACACAGCTCTGCACTGCTGCCGGTGCCGCTGAGAGCCAGAGAGCCCAGAGGCTTTGCTGTAGGTTGAATGTGCTCCAGAATGCAAGTTATCTAATGGTTTACTCATCATAACCAGAATTTAAAAACAACATCGCCGTTATATGCTATAGCACAGAGCTATAAAGACTATGGAGACGTGGATCTGTTATCAGCACTCCAAGTCCTATGCTAAGCTCTCTTATACGCAAATATCTTCCTTAGGCTTTATTATGTCTGCATGCTTCAAACTTTCATGTTGTTTCTTTTTTGTGCTGAGAAAATGGTTTTGTCAAGTAAAACCAACCATATTAACTTTTTAGTTTTCTTGGGATTGATTATGTTCTCTTGAGCCAATAATCACAGGCTTTATTGACTTACATGATGCCGTTTTGTGAGCTAGGGAACTGTGGATAAGAAAGCTTTTATTTAAGGTGGTTCTCAGTGTATAATAGGCACTCCTATGCTGAAGCGAATGCACTTCATTCAGCTGAATACATCAAACTGTCGGCTCTGGTGGACAGCATTGTTGCCTGTGCCTAATAAAATAGTTGTAATTGAGTGTTATATTTGTGATGCATTTTAGAGTTTTCAGCTCAAGCCGCAGTCAGGTTGGTATGAACATCATGGTATTTTAAGTGTTGTTTAGTCTTCCGGATGCCTTCATATGACAACTCTGTTCTTTTTCTTGTGTTTTCTACGCTTTGTCATTGATGGCATGCAGATGTTAGATATCGCTAGTGAAAGGGCAGAGTCCACTCTCTGCAGGTTGTTAAGGTCACAACACTCATTTTTCTCATGATGTCTTTCCAGTATACTGCAAAAAACATGGTGGATCCCCCTCATTAGCATAGTAAAAAAAAATCCTATTCATACATGTTCTACATACAAATAAGGTGTTCAGCTGATAATTGAAAGCTGATGCTTTTCTGCATAAGTGGAGCGTATTTTAAACTACACATATGGTTGAACTAAATATACTGCATATGAAAATAAGATTTTTCAGACTGGTTTTCATTTGGGGTGTAGTTAATGTTGTCTTACAAAGGCAGCTTATGTGTCCTAGAAGGCTTTAAGGACTTTAAGGACTAAACGGTAAGGAGTGGTCACCTGATCTGGATAATGTCTTAAGTTCCTGATTAGGATTTCTTTCAACTAATTGGGAGGTTTGTGTGCTGGAGTCTGTTTTCAAGCTTTTCTCCATGTCTGGGTGTATAAAATAACAGCATACTGCTTACCATAGAGGCTGCATGCTTACGCTCAGACACGCACACACACACACACACACACACACACACACACACATACACATACATTTGAATGAGCAAAAGCTTAACACTTGGATGGATCATACAAATGATTGTGCCTTTTAAATAATACTCAGGCAGCACACAATGTTTTGGATTTAAATTTATTTTAAATAAATGCATATACTGTACCAGAATTCACTTGTATATTGATAAAAGTCAAGTGGCTTGAGGGTGTATTGCAGTATGATAGTCTGGTCAGGAAGCTTTATGTATGGATGTGTTATTCTCAATGTCCGGTATGTTTTCTGGAATGAAAAAGAGAAGTGCAGTTAAAGGGGATCTTTTCTGGTCCCAGGTCATCCTGTGGCTGTTTGGAATATTAACACACTCTGGCTGCATTTGTGTCTGAACACTTGTACGCCACGCCTGCCCACATGTGCGTAGGCGTGCAAACATGTTTCAGTCTCTTGGCCTGCTATGTGTTCATGAGTGACTGCATGTGTCTGCCAGGGGTGTTTTTTTATCCTTTTTTAAGGGTGAAACAGTGCAGGGGTGCACCGTTCTAGGGGAACTTGTGCTCTGTATGCGCCTTCACAACCTGCCGGAAGGGCCTCTCGGTTTGCGCTCCGAACAAGCGCTCTGAACAAGAGTGGCCTGCTCTGCCTGGCATCGTGTCTCATTCACACAGAGGAGAGGCGTTTATGCAATCAGCCTCTGTATCTTTAACAGATATGACTGTTAAAGGGGCGGTCCACCATAATGGAGAAGGAGCAGAAGCAGGCACTTCTCCTAGAAATCCATCGCCCTCTTGAACCTGTGAATAAACGGCTTTGGCAGTGTCACGCTTGCTCGTCAGCTGTATCCTCCTGGTGCTCCAGTGCCAAGTACAGCCCTGCAATGCAGCCAGATATAGCTCTAGTTGTCACATTGGCTACCTCTATGTTAGGGTGGAATGCATTGATGAACTCATCTAGCCTCAGTGAATATTTGTCTCTGCGATGTATCGGACTCTTTTAATATCATCTCCCTCTCACACGAGTTGAAGGTTGGAGGAAACCACCTATGAAACCATTTGCATATATTTTATTGGCTGAAGTGCACATTTTACTGGAGAACTGAAAGCAAATCAATAATTCATAGCATTTTTCCTCCTGTGGCCTGATTGTAACCACATTGCCACAGGTTGTGGTTCCAGTTTTTTCTACCCCTGTTGCCCACCCAATTCATTTATAACTAGATTTGGTACTGTCAGAAATGACAGCATTGTTTTCCCTGGACATCTAATCCATACTCCTCACACACTCGCCAATTTGTATAATTTCTAGAAGTACTGGATAGATCATCAGGAAATGTAAGAGTTAATAAATGTGTTTTTACCTAAATGCTATGAGTCCTTGTGATATGTAGATCTTAAAGTATACTTATTCATTTATTATGCATCAGATTGGTCAATTTACAGAATCTTTCCCCACCAATTAGTTAGTTACTTATAGTCCTTTGTATATGTTTCAATGGCCATGTCTGAAAATGTCATGCATATTATTTATTTGTTTAAATATTTATATAGTTTAAATATTAGTGCTGTCAAACGATTAAAATTTTTAATCAGATTAATCACAGGGTTGCTGTGGATTAATTTAGATTAATCAC
>JAODKC010019079.1:0-22540 GCA_026777985.1 Mormyrops attenuatus
AGGATCTCGGTGAGAAATGAATGCAAATCTGGATGAAAATAAAGGGTGAGATGTTGCATAAGCTTGTGGAAACAATGGCATGACAAATGTGAGCCATAATCAAAGCTAAAGGCGTCCAATGAAACATTCAAATGGAGACTTTTTCTTTGGCCAGGCAGTGTATAAACACATTTTAATTGTATAAGAATTTAGCCTAAATACCATCACACTTCTTTCTTAGTTTTTTCGCAGTTAATTCTGTATAATAGGTCCTCCTGCTCCTTAATGCGTAGAGGTGTACCTTATACACCTTGTAGATAGGTGAGCTTCTCTGGCTGTTTCTGTTCGGATTTAGGGGTCATTTTGCTTTGTTGTACATACACAGATCCCTCAGACGTCTAAAGAGGTGTGACTCATTAACTTCTGTCTGAAAACCAAACCCTAATAATAATCCTGATATATGGGGCCCCCACTCCAAGTTATATATTTGTATATTTCTTTCACCTCTCTGTCAGTAAGTGGGTCATTCTGGGAATCAACACCAGAAGAGCTCAAGCAGGATGCAACCTGTCATCGTGCGAGCAAAAGCCTTTTAGAATGTAACATTTCGGATGGAAAATGTTAGTTGATTTTTTTATTGTGGTTTTGATAAATAATCATCCATCCATCTTCCAGCTCTTTATACCCGGCAGGGTTGTGTGGCTTTGATAAATATATATATACACTATATATTGGAACTACTAATAACTGCTAAAGTGTTATTTTTTGCTCAAATATCATCCCAGATTATTCTGACAACAGACTATGACTCCTTCACTATTATCAAATAATTTGTTCTAGTGGTGTTACTGGAAGAATGTTTTTTTTGCAGAAAATTAATTTAATGTGCTATATTCTTGTACATAAGTAGTTTCATATTGTTTACATTTTTTGGGTTAGTGGAATCTCTTACGTACGTAGGTGTTAGGACTAACAACGATGCTGTAATACAAACTACAGGCCAGAAAAAAAAAATATTACTGTCATGTTTTTGGGGAGATGCTACACAATATGTACATCTTGAGGTATTACGTCTCTGGCTTTAATTTATATGAAAATTTTATATGAAAATATTTTCTATAGTGGAGGGAGATTTGCCTGACAATCTGACTTTTTTTGTTGGGAAAGGTTTGGGTCTAGAGCTTAATTTGACAACCTGATTTGTAAAGGATAGTCGGGGGGGTGTTCGTCTTCTAACTGCTGTATGCATTACCTGTCTGGCTGTCTCAAGAGACTGCAGAAGTAGCATTCAAAGTCTATGCTGGGCACTGGAGGAGCAATTGGCAGCTTCTGTTGCCATGGACACACCTGGCCGAGTGTCCCAAGTGTGGTTTCCATGGAAACAGTGTGAGCATTATGCCACTAGATGGGGCTGTCTTCTTTCCAAAACAGAACGCGTGTATCGTGTGCTCAGAGTGTTAATGAGGCTGCTTCTGAGAGACTGTTGTTTGAAAGCAGTCCATTGTTGCATTTGATTTACAGAAATTAATACATTTTTCCACCCAACAAGGATATATAGTGTTTCTGAATAAATATTCACAAACCTTTCACTCCGATTGACTAAAACGAAACGACGTATCCTGGCCCTCATAGGAGGTTTTCAAATACATTTATATGAGCTGCATAAGCAAAGTGATTCTGTTTCTTTCATTTTTTAGATGCTGCATCTTCAGCTTGTATGACCATATCCGAAAAATGTTGTCTATCAACAGACGTTATGTATGAAGTGCAGTTATGGATTATCGTTGGAACACTATCCGATAAAAGATAAAAACTGCACTTACTGTGTTACGGCATTTTTTGTTCTCCTTCCAGTTTAAGTGTGACTGTTAAAGCAACAATGTAATGAAGTGTAAGTTCCATATTTTAAATATGTTGTTTATTTGCTAAAATCATTAATAATGGTCTCGCGGTAATTTTATTCATAAACGGTAGAAAACACAGAATCTGACAGAACGTTTCAGTGTAAAACGATCCCATGATAAAACCCACCCTTGATAAAATGGTAATACATACAGATATTGATGAATACAAGCATCAGAGGGAGGTCTGATATTTAACTGTGATGCTAAAAGTAAATAAAACAAACAAATTCAGGGCTACTGTGAAGAGCATGCAAAAAATGACATCAGCAGACAAAGTCAGTCAGAGGTGACTAATCTTTTGTTTTACTGAAAGTACATGACCGTGGACAGTGTCATGCTGATATTCTGCATATATTTTCTTCTCTTTTCACTTGCACACCTCTCACAAGAATGCTGACAGTACTGCAGGCCAGATGCAGAGGATGTTAACACCTAGAAACAGAACATGTCTAGAAATGTTCCAGTTTGGCAAGGAATGTTGACATCTTTGCACCGCACTATTACACGTTTCCCAACTCTACTGTAAAAGAACTTTGTGGTATTTGTGCATATTGCTCTCAGAAAGAATGCTGCCAGATTCCATCCATCTCCCTACCGCTTACCGTGCTGAGGGAGGGTGTGGCTGTATTCCTGATTAAAATGCTTTTAATCTGTGTGTGGCCCATTTCTGAAATAGAAACAACATGCCACAAGAAAATACTGCTCATCTAATACAGTCCCTTTTGCAATAACGCCATAAAATAAAAGTGTCAACTCCAGCAGTCTGGAGCCCCACCACGGTGGCAGCATAATTATCTCTGCCGCCGTGGTCAATCAAGGGCATGATAATTAGGACACACAATGCGTTCTTCGACCTTAAAGCCTGTGCATGTTCAGATTGAAAGAGAGACTGAAGGCATTTTGGAGACAGATATCTAACATAGATATCTAATGAGACAGTCTCTGTTATTACACTTCAGGTGGGCTGGCAACAGTTTGAATATGATGAACACAGCCTGCCCTCCTCCTGCTGCCCACTCCCCCTGAACACAGCCTCCCCCCCTCTTTCTCACCCCTGAACACAGCCTGCCTTATTCCTCCCCACCAATGCTGAACACAGCCTGTCATTCACCTCCCCACCCCCCTGAACACAGCTTCCCCTCCTCATACCCATGCCACGAACAGTCAGTTCTTGTCTCCACCCCTCCTGAACACATACTGTTCCTGTCCTCACTCCTCCTGAACACAGCCTGCCCTCCTACTCTTCCCCACCCCTCCAGAATATAGCCTGCCTCTCTCCCTCCCTCTCTCCCTCCCCTCCTCCTCTCATCACCTGATCCTTGCGCTGCCATTTTGTCTCCTGTAAACCGGAACAGCCCGCGAAAGAGAGCCATCGAAGGCGGAGGACAGAGACAGCGGCGGCAGCGGGCTCTCATATCTCGGCTAAAGCGCGCAGGGAGTAAGCTAGCGCCGGCCGGCTCGTCGGGCAGCTGCTGGGCGCCTGCGTTACGCTCACTTCGCCTGGGTGGTTAGTTAGCGGCAGGCTCGCCCGGCGCTTTTCGCTAGCGCGCTATCCGGCTAGCTGGTTAGCTAACGGGTCGCGTGAACAAGCCGCTGGTCGCGTGAACGTTGTCGCCCGTCTAGTCGCGAGGTCACGGTAAAGCCAGTCCTCCAGCTTAAAAGTGCTCGGCAGCCGCCGTCCCCGGGGTTAATGCCGGCTTCTCTCTGACGGTCACCGTTACGGACGTCCTGACTATTCCTCTGCTGGTTAAACTGCTGGTTAGCCGTCGTTTTCCGGACGGTCACCTTTACATTATCAGGCTAACCAGCCGTTGCAGCAGATAGCTAGTCTGCTTCGGGTTTAGTCGTGGGCTCGTCTTTCAGGCTTCGGTTTCACTTACTCTAGCTGAGAAATACAACTCGCTTATATTCGCCCCAGCAGCCAGCCTGACACCCACTGTCTGCTCCCCACGGCGACGGCCGAAGTAACTAGTCGGGTAGCGCTAGTAGAGACCGGGTTAGCCGGCCGGCCGGCGGCTCCAGCCGCGCCGCATGCTTTCTTGCGCCTCTCAGTGCCTCTTCCTTCGCCTAGAGAAGAATCGGCAGCCGGCCGCCAGCTGATCGCCCGGAGCGCTCCTCCAGCACCGAGATGTCGGGCCAGTCCATCACCGACCGCATCACGGCGGCCCAGCACAGCATGACCGGCTCGGCCATCGGCAAGGCGGTGTGCAAAGCCACCACGCACGAAGTCAGCGGCCCCAAGAAGAAGCACCTGGACTGTAAGTGCCCCGGCCAAGAGCTGCCTGGCTTTAATTGCGGCTCTGTGTCACGATCGGAGCTGGACAGCCAGCCGTGTCCAACCGAGCCGTTTATCCGTGCCGGACAGTGCCATTTCAACACGGGCTTATGCCGGTTCCTTCGCGCGCATCTCGCTGTCTGGCCTTCCGACAGCTGGCCGTATGCAGCTCCGTGAATCCCCGCACCTCTGATCGCCTGCCCTCCATCCGCTTCCACACACACTGTTGTCTTTTTATAGGAGGATGTTATATCAGTTTAGGTGGAACATATTAGGAATTCTGCTATGCATTGTTTTGTAGCCATGCATTGCAGCACAGATGATAACGTCATGTCAGTGGAGATTGTGAAATTTTGACTGACTGACTGATTTTGCACGTAGACTTGCTGCAGAGCTCACAGGATCGGATCAAAAATGGGTTTGACGTTGATCTTTAGGGGGGTCAGTGTCTCTCACACATGTAGCGTTGCTGACCCAAGCCCAGCTTTGCTCGTTTCTGTACTTGTGTCCTTATTTTTCCTCTCTTTAAATTTTAACCTTACTCTATGTGCCCTTCCTCATGCTCTGGTTCTAGTGCAGGATCTGGGTCACCATTCGTGTAGCAGCCCAGCCATGGCATTTTTGAACATAGGTAAATGGGATAATGGTGATTCTGACAGACTTTAATAGAGGGTAGAAAACAGGGCTGATTTTCAGCAGATAAATATTAATAAAAAGTTGAATCCCCTTTTATATGTGACTTACCTAGTTATTGTAAATCCCGCTCTTTACCTCTTTATATCACCACCACTGATAATGCACCAGTTTGTCTTGTTATTTGATAGGCGTTTAATTGCTTATGCATGCACTTACTGTCATTTATTTAATACCCGGTGCTATTACTTAAAGCACTGTAGCAAGCAATAACCACTTTCTCCAAACTTAAGCATTGATACCATCTTATTTATGGACATGCTAAACTCAGGCCTCATGACCTGTTGCCTCTTCAGGTGAGCTGCATGCTATGCTGGACTTATGTTGTTCAGAAATATTCACTTTGTATCAGCATATTTTGTCTGCTTGCTAGGAATGCAAGTGTTGAATGTGTAGCCAGTTGGGTGAGGAAATGAGACAACCATGTTTACATATGGAAATAAAGGTGTGGAAATGCAAGAGTAACTTTTGAATTGATATATTTGCAGCATTTTTATGTATTTTATGAGTGAACTATTTCTGGAAATGTCTGCGTGTTCCTGTGAGCGTAAAATCAGGCCTGCTGGTGTGACAGGCCAAATACGAACAAAAGATACCTCTTGGGAATATAGCTCTGTGTTTTGTGATTATATGGGTTCGGGTGTCATAAGCAGGAAGTCGGTCGGTCCCCTTTTGGCTGCCTTTCATCACCAACAAACAGCCATTGATTAATGCCTGCTTTGGCATCACAGAAATAGCAGGATGTGGAATGCGAAAGTTAACGGATGCCTTGCTTTGTTTAGAGAAACGCCGGCTCTCACGGACCATGTCTGACCGGCTGAGATGGGTGGATGGCTGGTTAACAAATTTCGATGCAGATACAAATACCTGTGTGCACCTTTCTTTCCTCTGTTTGGTTCATTGTCTTGCTTCTGAGAGTGACACGCCAAAATTCTGGTCACTCTTTAAAGCGGAACCTTGTGGTCTCGTCATTGTGCAATAGAGCAGTGCAGCATTTGCAGAGTAGAAAAGAGAAGAGAATTACCACAAAAGTCAGGCAGAAGCTCAAGGTTATTATTTTTTTTTTCCTCCCTCCTTTTTCTCCCTTTGCCTGATCAGAGATATCTGGAGTGTAATTAAATGACAGAGTGTACCTTATCGATTTCTCCTGGAATAACTCCGTGGGAAGCAGTAGCAGCCCCTGCTAGTGGTTTCCGTCTTGCCCACTGCAGCTGCTGCCTGTCGGCGGCCTGCGGTTATGGGTCCTCGTCCTGAAGAGTGTCTCTGCTTTGCCATGAACCTTGAGTTTCGAGCATGGACACCAGCTTTATTGGCTGTTTCTGCTGAGCTTTTGCACCTAGTGAATGGAGATCTGGGTGGTTGGGGGGGAGGGGGGTGTCAAGTTCATCTTCAGAGGTTCAGTCCAGGAAGTGTCGGAGCAGAAGGTAGCAAATGTCATGTTTACTTAGATCTGTGATGTGGTCCAGTATCATGTAAAAAAAAACAAAAAAAAAAGAACATGCTGCAGGCTCTTACCACACACTTTCAGTTTTAAAACCATGCTAATAGATCATTCGCTAAAGCATTCTCGAATTGCTGGGTTAATCAATGCTAAAACGAGAAGATTGGAATAATTTCCCTTAGTCATTAACAACTGCACATTGTAATTGCACATTGCCTTTTGCCTCAGTGGTATTGTGAGATTTTGATATATGTAAACTTCCTGTGCCTGTGATTGGAAGGTTGCTGTGTCAAATTTCACAGTTGGGCCCTTGAGCAAGGAGCCTAACCCCCAACAGCTACAATTCTATTCAATTTATTTTTATATAGCGCCTTTCACAATAAAGTCGTCCCAAAGCGCTTTGTTACCAGGACTGGCCGACCCTGCTCTTTGATCCTGACTTGAATGTTGCTTTGATCAAATGCGTCGGCTAAATAAAGGTAATTATATAAGTGTATTGAAATGATATTCATAGTACCAAAAATTGCTGCCTTATTTTGGGTCTGTCATTTACGGCGTGAGCAGTTAATGGAGTGTTTAGCAGCTCGAGCTCTGGCAGCGATCGGCAGCTTCTGGCCGTGCTAATGCCCAGCCAGGTGCCCGGGCTGACAGGGGGCCGGTGGTGGCTGGCTTTCATTCAGCAGGGGGGTGTGCAGAGCAGGAACGGCCCCAGCTGCACAGCCATTCAGTCAGGGACCTGCTTCTTCCCCTTGGGCTAGATCTCGATACTCAGCTTTGAGTTTCATTGTGCTGGGCTTTTGTTTGTCTGTCGACCTGTTGCGAAATTTAGTTCAAAAGTTAAATGTCCTATAATATTAAAGTAACAGCTGCTGTTAAGGTAATTGGTTTGAATCAAAGTCAGAGGAAAAAAGGAAGCCCGAGTCAATTTGTTTTAAATGTACAGAACATATTCGCACTAAATAAAACTCCTAATAATATCAGTCATTTCCTACAAATGGCTTTCATTGCTGTTGTATGCTTGTTCACATTAAATAGTTTGTACTATCCTGTTTTTTCTTTTACCTTTGTTATTGTGTATCCTGAGTGGTTATGAGAGTTATTTAAACAATTTTCGTGCTTGAAAATGTAAAGCATTTACCTCGTGTTGATGTAAGGTGCTTTCCCTGGGGTTTTGTCAGCACTTAGGTGACGTATGATCGCGTGGGTTGCCTTTTGTTTTCATTTAAAGCCCAAAATAAGGTGACAAACAATGACCTCAGTAATGCTATTGAGGAGCTCTTGAACTGGGCTGCCCCGTTCCAGGAATAGGCCACTGTTTCTGTACTGAGAGGGGTCACTTAATAGCCAGTGCAGGATGAGAGTCTCTCTGGGCTGATTCCTCGGTGTCAGGAGCTGTCCAGCACCGGAGCTTCACATGTGGCCTTCAAAGCCGGCCTCTTTGTCTGTGACAGGACAATGGCCTCTTCACACGACTGTGTACAAACAAACCACCCACGGTCTACAAAACATGACCTCACAAGTCATTTTCCCCCTTGGCGGTACTGCTGTTTTTCTTCTGATTATTGCTTTGGAGATGAATAATTGACATAATCTGCACAATCATGTTGCCGCCTTGGTTCCTCAGGGGAAATGCATCCTGTTTTTTTATTTTGTCAATATTACTTGATTTTTGACAAGGAGGTATTTAGTGGGGGGATTTAACTGAGCGTGATTATTTCCTTCAGACTGCATGGATAAAAATGTCCTATTCTCCTCGCTGTTCAGCTTTTAGGGTGATCTTTAATGAAAATGTGATTTTTTTCCCCTGGAATAGCTCTGTGGGAAGTGATTTTTTTTCCCCCTCTCTTTATATCAGACTTTGTTCTTTCTTCAATACTTCAGTTCAGAGAAACATAACATTGGATTAAACTTCTTAAACATGGTTTCCTTTTTTGTGTTTTTGTGTGTCTTGCTTATGTTGACCCCATTTCACGGTCTAAGGTATAACTGGCGCTGCTCGTTGGTGCTGTTTAGTCCGGTGGAGAGGTCCAACCCTAAAAAGAATCCACCTGGTAGACTGCTGAGGAAAGGCTGATGCACCGCTGTGTAGTACTAAAGTACTATGTGCTTTCTTTAAAACATTTGTGTTCATCCTCTCTGTCAACCCCAGCAAAGTGAAATCAGCTTGCCCAGCAGGTTCTTGATATTAACGACTTTGAGTAATAGGTCGATTACCTATAAAGCTTATGATTGTTAAAAAGGTGGATGTTGACTCCAGGTCAGTAGAGGCTGGGGAAAAAAAAATCGATATATTTGTGAGATACTGTAATGTTCCACTACTTATCTGGGTCTGGGTTGTGTGGGCAGCAGTCTGAGCAGAAATGGCCAGATTTCTCTCTCCCCAGCCATCTCCTCCAGCTCCTCCGGGAGGTACCCAGGAGCTCCCAGGCCAGCTGAGAGATATAATCTCTGCCGCCTGTCCTGGGTCTGCCCCAAGGTCTTCTCTTGGTTGGACATGCCTGAAACACCTCTCCAGGGAGGTGTCCAGGAGGCATCCCATTCAGATTCCAAAACCATGTCAGCCGGCTCTTCTCGATGCAGAGGAGCAATAGCTTTACTGTGAACCCCTCCTGAATGTCTGAATTCTTCACACTATCTCTAAGGCTGAGGTCAGACACCCTACAAAGGAAGTTAATTTCTGCCACTTGTATCTGCGATCTCATTCTTTTGGTCACCACCCAGACCACAGATGAAGTTTGGAGCCTAGATTGATTGGTAAATCGACAGCTTTGACCTTTGGACATGGCTCTCTCTTCAGCACTGCAGACCGCTGCTTGACTGCTGATGCTGCACCGTGTCCTGTCAGTCTTCATTCGTCCCTCACTTGTGAACCAAACCCCAGGATACCTGAATTCCTCCGCTTGAGGCACTCAGTCATGCCCAACATAGAGAAGGCAATCCACCCTTTTCTGGTTGAGAACCATGGACTCGTACTTGGTGGCGATGATCCTCATCTGGGTTGCTTCACACTCAGCTGCAAACCGCCGCAGTAGGTTGCTGAAGGTCACAGTCCGATTTAAGCCGACAGGACCACATCATCTGCAAAAAGCAAAGATTCGGTCCTGAGGTTATCGAACTGGACTCTTTCCACCCATTGGCTGCACCCAGAAATTCTGTCCATAAAAATTACGAACTGAATGGATGAAAAGCCCTGGTGGAGTCCAAGGCTCACAGGGAATGAGTCTGACTTACTGCTGCCAATGTGAACCATACTCTTGCTCTGGTTATACAGGGACCTAATGGCCCATAAAAGCAGACCCTGTGCCCCATATTCCCAACGCGTCCCCCAGAGGACCTCCTGAGGGGCACAATCATATGCCTTTTTTCCAAGTCCACAAAACACATGTAGATTGGTTGGGCAAACTCCAATGAACCCTCCAGTACCATTGTGAGGGTAAAGAACTGGTCCAGTGTTCCACAATTAGGATGGAGTTGCTCCTTTTGCATCTGAGGTTTGACCAACAAACAGACCCTCTTCTCCAGTCCCCTGGTTGTAGGCTTTCCCGGGTATGCTGAGGAGCGTGATCCCCCTGAATTTGGAATCCATCCTTTGATTCCCTTTCTTTAAAATTGGGCCCACCACCCAGGTTTTCCAATCCAGAGACACTTTCCCCAACCTCCATGCAGAGTTCTTCCCAGGAAGGTTTGTCAGTGTGATTCAGGAGGTTCTTGAAATACTCCCACCACCTGCTTGTATCCCCAGTTGAGGTCAACTGCAGTCCATTCCTGCAGTAAACAGCATGGATGAAGGCCCAGGCATTGGACACTCACTGACAAGCTCCCCCCCCCAGTCCACTCCTCAGTATCTCTTTTCTGGGTAAGGTTTCTGGTTCCTTATTGTGCTCCATAAGGGGTATTTGAATCGTCCTTGGATAGGTCACAGGTGAGAGACCAATTTGCCATGGCAGACCCTACCACGGGCAAAAACATAGCTTCTAGGATCATTGGGACACAAACCCCCCTCCACCCCAGTAAGGTGGTGATTCAGGGAGGGGTGTGATATTTATAAAACCAAAAAAGGAGCCATAGAGAGCTATAGCCTCGAGCTGTTGCGATAACTGCAGTATCGCGATACTGAAAAGACAGCCGCCTCACCCGCAATGTTCACGATTTTTTTCTTTTTTCCATGAGGTTAGGCCAGGGGTGCGCAATCTTATCCAGAAAGGGCCGTCGTGTATGCAGATTTTCACTGCAACTTCCTAATTAGGTCACTAATTAGAGGACTGATTGGCTGAAGAGTCCTGGGTTTGAACAGCTGACCTAAAGGTTGTCCCAAAAACCTGCATACACACTGGCCCTTTGCGGATAAGATTGCCCACCCCTGGGCTAGGCCCTTCCTGTTTTACGCTTCAGGACATGTGCATCGAATGCCAAATTCATAATGAAAAAGAAGTATGTAATTTTTCCCACAGACAGTAGGCCGGCATCTCCACATAACCCGCACGTAATGCCCAGGGACCGCCTGCGGTCCCCGAAGTTGGTTGAAAGCATAAATCATAAGGCATTTAGAATTTTTTTTTTTTTTTTTTTAAAGTTTGCAAATTTATTAGATTATAGAAGCATTAATGTTTCTATACCTGTGATGTTTTCCGGTCATACTATTAAAAGAATTATTTATAATGTTTCAACATGGACACCAGTCGAAATGTGCACTCCGAGTTTATTTATATGATTAACAAAGCACCCACTGCTCCGAGTATGCCGACATCGGTGTCGGTAACTCTGCAGGAGTCCGATGATCAATACCTGCCATAGTCTTTTATTGAAAAAACAAGCTTTCAGTGAAAGCTGCGAATCACGCGTATACGAAGTTCATGTGCTGAAATCTACGGGTGAACATGGATGACATCAGTGAGGCCAAGAAAACGGGTCTTTTTTTTTCTTCTTCCTGTCTTTGTCCAATTTAGCTTGTTCTTTGTGGCGCTTGCAATGATGTCGATATGAACATGGCATATATACAAGCATACTGGTGACCATATAGATGCTGTGTTCCCAAACCAGCAGAATGATGTCCTATTAGATGGCTGTACTGATTGGCCAGGTTATGTCACATGTCTCTATGACGGTCTCTTTCATGTGTGATGTATTTCAAAAACAAGCCATCGCGAGCTCTTGGCATGGTGGACGAAGAGCCGGTGCCAAAAAAGGACTCGACATAAATGCTGAGTGCTTGAAAAAGCCATTATTTTATGGTTGTTATCCATTGATTGCTTATTACAACTTTAATAGTTAAAATAAAGTTTAACTCGGGTTTTAATGACCATTTTGAAAACCCCCTCTTTAATGCAGTATTATGTTTTAAATGGTGCTAATAGATAAGTCCTTAGCCCTGTTTGAATCTGGATAGTCTTGACAGTACATTTTAAAATTGGGAAGCAGGATCGCAGTTCAGATCGTGGTTCATGATTGTGTATTTAAAAGATTGTGATATCTTTGGCAAGATCACCAGCCCCAATTTGTAATATTTCTGTTGAGATGCCATCGATCCCGATGGCCGTCCGCTTCTGGCAGGAATTTCACGGATGACCTGACCTCCTTTTACATAGCTGAAGCTTCTCCCGGCTGTCTGACTAGTTAAATATAGCTGGTTTGTTGATACCTGTGTGTTTCTTCTGCTTTGTTCCTTCAGTTATTGTGTTGCTGATGGTGGCTTCCAGCAGAGGAGTTCCCAGCCTTGTGTCGACCCTCATAGCTTTACGTCATACCAAAATTTCATGGACGAATAAAATGGCTGGGAGGGGGGCAGTACCGGCAGATCTACAGGTTTAACAGTTTCCATTTTTTTTCAGATGTGAACAGTGGAAAACATATTGTTTATTCTTCGAAATAGACCAAACTCTCAGAATTCCATGACCCGGTGGAATACTGGGCGCGGATTGGGGGTTGGGAACCCTACTCTGCGGTATCCTCTGGGGCTGGGATCTTTTAATCTTACGCATCTTGTCATGTTATATTGAAAGGGTGTCCATTACACCAAATTGATAAGTTTGCCATTGGCAGCATTGCATCCATTTGGTCTATCCAGTATCCTACCTCACTAAAGACCCAACCATTTTTCGGCTGGTCCCTTTTCTGAGTAGTGAATCGTGTGCAGGTTCCGCCCATTTCGGAATCGGCTATATTGTCATTCAAACCACTTGACATAAGAACGAAACAGTTTCTCAGGTCTCGGTGTGCACAGCGTGGCTACTAAACAATAAATAGATAAAATAATAAGAAAATACTAGAAAAAAATATCTAAACTAGGTATAAAATAGAATATACTAAGATAAAACCTCTGAAATAAAAAGTACTGTACAATGTTGCACAATTGCATGGCCGAACTGCAGCGACTTAGTGATCAGTGCAAGTTGCACGAGTAAGTAAAAGCAACAAAGATACAACAGCAGTAACATTTCACAGGTGGATTAAAAGTAACCAGTGACATGTTGCAGCATCAAGGCATGTTTATTACAGTGCAAAATGTTCAGTATTTGGGTGGTGGAGCAGTTTAACAGTCTGACTGCAGTCTGTTAATGCCATTTAAATGCCAGGTGCGTTTACATCCGTTACTGCAAATGATATCGATACGTAAGTGATCCGAATGCATCTTCGCCGCATCTAGCGTCGGCCCAAATGTTGCATGTTGGATTTGCCCTTCTGGCATGAGATCTGTAGCCTTTCTCCCTGGTGCCGTATCAGGTGCCTCCTGACCTGACGGGGCCCGTCTCCCAGCGCATTGATCGTTCCTGTGTGAAGTGTAACTTTGTTTGGAACGGGGTCATGGTCATTGTCAGCCAAATTGCACATGCATTCTCCAGGGTGTGAGTTTCCTGGGTGGGGTGAAGTCTGCTTAGGGCTGCACTCCTCACTTCCTGTGCACCTCCTTCTCTGTTATATAACACTGTGTTGTTTTCTCGCCTGACATCTTGGTGTTTTTCTTCCGCCCCGTCTACACTCCCTTCCCCAGGCCCAGTTCCTTCATCCCTGTATCTTATGGTTCTCTTGCCAGCTGGAGCTGGTCCTGCAGTTATACTTTGAATACGTTTCTTCCGTTAAAAAAAATAAAATAAAAATACCACATCTTACAAGAGACGATTAAAAACCATCACGAGCAGCAAAAACTCCCGTTTTTTTTTTTTTTGCAAATGTTTCATTTGCTATTTTGCATTTTTATCTCTCCATTCTGCTGCAATCCATAAGTTTATGTTAATTTAGGCCTTAAGTCAGGTCTTAGATGAGGAGAGATACAAACATGCATTGTAAGGTTCCTGTTTTAACTTCATTACTGATTTATTATAAGTGTATTATAAGTGTTTTCATGGGTAAACAAACTTAGCATTTTTCCATTAACACATACTGCAAATCTGTGGGGAAAAAGGTAATTACTACTAAATGAATCTCTGAATATCCGCCATCGTCTGACGCTTCAGCTGGCTGTGAGATCTCCAAATGGCTGCTGTGTATATTGCGCATTATTGCTCGGATTATTGCGGTATACCGACAGAGGTTAATTGCCCGGCTTCTGACCACACATGGTGGTGTATGCTTTGCAGACCTGATCCACTGCACCAACGAGATGAACGTGAACATCCCCCAGCTGGCCGACACGCTGTTCGAGAGGACGGCCAACAACAGCTGGGTGGTGGTCTTCAAGGCTCTCATTACTACCCACCACCTCATGATGTATGGCAACGAGGTGAGCTTACGCCTTCGTGTCCGACTGGGGCTTCGTGTGTTCAGATAATTTCTTAGATTTACTGACATGTACCAAACATCTGCATAACTCGGGCACCGATCACTCCAGTTTGGGATATTTTCGCATCGGCAATACCCATATCACAAGGCTGGCTTTTTTTGATGCTATCTTCCCACAGTCCTGGTAATGTTACGCAGAGCTGGAATTTTGCAGTGTGTACCAGACCTACCACTGCACCTGCCCCCTCCTTCCCTGCGGTGTCCCCTCCTTGCCGTGCCCCTCCCTTCTCCCTCATATCGCAGAGATTGAAATCTTAGTTGGACTGTACAGATTCCTTCAGAGCATCAGCCCTTAATGCCCGTCAATTATTGCTTTGCACTGCTGCCGTGGATTAGGTTACTTCACTGGCTGTTGGCATTCTCTCTCTGCTGTTGTAATTTTGAGGCTAAATGCCATTGTTTTCGCCACAACGGGATGCCTGATTTTCTGTAGGTGGTCTCTTGGTGTGGTGCCAGTGGTGGCAGAGCCTTTAAAATAGTGCTGAGAACCTGTGTGCCATTTGTTCCCCACACAGATCACTTACTGAAACTGTGACTTGTGGGCATTTCCTGGGAAACAAAGAGAAATTTCATTCTCACTTGTTATTGTTTTGCATTTTTATGGTAGCCAGTGAGACCGTTCATCACCTGTTGCCTAGAAGTACCATGTAAGTCTAGCAAGGAGTACAAAGCCACCCCCTCTGCATTGATCGAGTAGTGTTTCACTATTGGGCACTTAGATGTTGTAGCTCTGCTTTTATTGGGACAAGTTCCCACGGAGGAAGACGTGTGTTTGCTCCTGTGAGCTCCACTGGCTAGATGTTTAGGACGCTCAGGAGATGTGCATTTTGTATACGCGCTCCCCTGGGTGCATCAGGCAAAGAGGCGAGCACACGTGTGAACTGTGAATCACTCTGCTGATGTCCTACATACGGAATGCAGAGCTTTCGGGGGTGACGTGGCACCGGAGTCATTGCGTCAAGTCTTTCCCAAAAAGGAAGTGAAAATCAAGGAGAATGACAGAGGGTATTTTAAGCACTGCGCGTGCGGGGGAGGGGGAGCTGCAGCCTGGTTGCTATATAGCCGCCTTGCTGAAGTACCGCCCTTCAGCTCGGTAACCTAAATCAGGTGCAGGTGTGTGCCGACCTCCGAAAGGCTTTCTGGCAGGCAGGCAGGTTTCTGGGGAGGAGTAGATGAGCCGTTTCTTGGGAAGTCTGTGCAGTGTGAGATCTGCCCAAAATGCAGGATGCCTGTCCCTTCACGCGGTAATGTCACGGTGCTCTGATGCGATCCAGACAGCTGGAGATCTGCTGTCCGTCTGTCCCGCGACTGGCTTTGCCGTAGATGTTGGGTTAGTGCCACACATCATGAGGCTGCATTAAAATAAACACGATTTCTACATTTCTCATGATACCGAACGGAAATGCTGTATCACTGTTGTCCAAGTCTGGCTCGCGTAGAAATGTCCTGCTGTTATGTTGTAAATCTTCCGAGAAACTCTTCCAGACATCCTCCCATGTCCGCAAAACACACAGTCATCCAGTAATGCCATTGATCACGTTTCCATACTGGGAACCCCCCCCCCCCCCAACTCCATGATAAGGGTCCCCTCAGGCATAGGGGTCGGGTGGGTTTCAGAGGTCATCTAGCGTCACCTGGGTCCTCAAGCGAACTGTGCCCATTATGTCGCCTCTCTGCAGGACTTCTGGTCGTAATCAGCAGGTGACACAGCTTGAGCGATTCTGTCCTGTCAGCAGCTAATTTTATCTGTAAAAGCCAGATGTTATTTTACTACCTGACGATGACTGTAAAGAATTTGGTGCTGGTGCTCATCAAAAGGCCTCGCTGCGCTGAGGAATTCCTGTTTGGAGTGGGGTGGACGGCCGTAGTCTTCCGGCCGAACAATGGCTTTGGAATGCTTCCTGTTTGGTCGGAAGCTCTCGATTGACCTGGCCTGCCCTGGTAAATGTCGTTATTTATAAGCACAAATTATAAAAATATGACTGCATTGTATGCTTGTCTGTGTGTAGGCAATTCTGTATAGCCAGGGCAACCTGCAGAATCTCACAAAAAATCTCTGAACCTGATTGTTTTCCTGAGATAGTTGAAAGTTTTGGTCTCCCAGAGAGTTGGTGAGTGGTTATAAATGGGTAGTTCTGAACAATGGGTTTCTCTTCCCATGGGGAAGCTGGAAATGGGCTGAAAGTGAAGTGGTACCATTGCCCTGCGCGAGCTCGTGAGTGTGCCTGATGGGGAGTGCTGTATGTCAGCCGTCTGCTCTGTAAATTCCTGGCCTTTCTCTGCAGTGCATTGTGGGAAGTGGGTGGAGCACTATGGCTTCTGTCTATAGGGAAGGAAATGCTGCACTTATTGCAACCATATCTCACTCAATTGCAACTATTTTCAACTGCTTCCTTTTTGTCGACTTCCCCCTCTCCCCCCCACCAGCGGTTCATCCAGTACCTGGCGTCAAGAAACACCCTGTTTAACCTGAACAACTTCCTGGATAAAGGAGCATTACAAGGTGGGCAAATTGAAATTTGAGCAAGACATCAGATGGTGTCACCCCCAGGCATGGCGCACACTTAGGTCGTCCTGCTAAGGGCGAGAGTTTCTGTTCTCCAGGCTACGACATGTCGACGTTCATTAGACGCTACAGCAGATACCTGAATGAGAAGGCCCTGTCCTACCGACTGGTCGCAGTGGACTTCACCAAGATGAAGAGAGGGTGAGAGAACTCTCTGCAAGGTTGTCTTACAGCCTTTGCGTTGAATGTTTTTACTGTGGTAACCGAATTTGGCCGTTTAGCTCATAATTACAGCAGTTAAGCCCGGGGCTGTCTCCATCATAAGCCAGCTGGAAGGTGCTGGAATCTCCTTTCCTCTATCCACCCTTTTCTACAGTACCGATGGGGTGATGCGAACCATGAACACCGAGAAGCTCATCAAGACCCTTCCGATCATTCAGAACCAGCTAGATGCACTGCTGGACTTCGAGGTACGTCCCGGGTGTCCTTAGCATGCCAGAGGTTGCCCGTCTGGGCCGGTCTACTCACGGCTGCCGCTCCCTCCCCCCCCGCCAGGCCAACCCCAACGAGCTGACCAACGGCGTCATCAACGCTGCCTTCATGCTGCTCTTCAAGGACTCCATCCGTCTGTTTGCTGCCTACAACGAGGGTGTCATTAACTTACTGGGTAAGTGAGCGGAAGCTTGGGCCGGCATTCGGCTCGATTTTCACAGGGAAATCCCCCAGCCCAGCCGGCGCTAGCAAGTTCAACGTCGCCCCGTTCCCAAGGTGTCATCATCGCGTGCGTCTTTCTGAGCCGGCCCCTTTCCATGGAGCGTGCGACTGAAAATCGGCCCTTTGTTTCCTCTAGAGATCCTTTGCGAATCTCTTTCTCAACATAATGGGCCCCGTTTGTGCTGTAATTATTATGGCTGGGGGAATTTACTGTGCTCTGCTATTATCTTGCTCTTCATCGTTGGGCGACGATGACTTGGCAGGACCATACAAGTAAATTACGGCGCTCCTGTCCGTAAACAAGCTCCTTGCTAATTACTTGAATATTATAAATAATAGTCTATGGTCACCGTCTGTAGCAAAAACTGCAGTGAGATCTTCTTCCCATTTTTGTCCTTCCAGAGAAGTACTTTGACATGAAGAAGAACCAGTGCAAAGAAGCCCTGGATATTTATAAGAAATTTCTCTATAGGATGACCAAGCTGTCAGAGTTCCTCAAAGTGGCCGAGGTACAGTCTCGCTTCCTTTTTCTTGGGGACGCGGTGGGCGGGCCCGTAGTCTCGCAACAAGTGCTTGACTGTTATTTGTCTGGTTCTGCTACCCCTTAAGCAGTCCTCCGTATTAAAGGTTGCCATTAGGGGGCGCTGCGTAAGCTGGGCCTGATATGTAATTTGAAGATGAGTAGGGGTGGGTCGAGCTAAGCCCGCTGCTCAGACCTCTCGGGGTCCTTAACAGAGTGCTTAGCGCTGCCGGTCTGGAGGTGTCCCCTAACTGCAGTGTAACTGCTGCGTGATGTGTCCTCAGTAACGGCCGGGTGTTGCAGTACAGTACAGTACAGTGCAGCTTTTCCCATGATTGCCATGCTGTCCGTCTGTCTCTAAATCTTTGTGGGGCGCCACAATGATTGATCTGCTGTTACTACAGACGACCGCATTGCCCTTCCCTGGGGGTGCAGTTAATCCCCTCTGGGTACACAGAGACTCAAATGCCACAAATTGTAAAATGTAACTGTAAGAAGATGCACCCTTTCTTCTGAGTCATCCTCCCAGTGCTGCTATGCTATGTCGCTGAGGGGGATGCTTACACTGAGGACCCCCTGCCACCCCGCCCCCGACCCCTGCAGCCTGTTTAATGCCTGACGCCCTGCATTGCATGGACTAGCGAGAGACGTGTCCCTCTCTCTCACACTGCGACCCACCGACTGCCTGGACCCAAGGGCAGTAGGGTGCTGTGGCCTTCTTTTTGTTGAAACCTGGCCTTTCCTGCATGTTCAGCCACATGGCTATGCCTCCCCCTCCCCCCTCCCTCCCCCCATGCCCTTTAGGCTTCGCAGATGGGGTTAGTGGTGGACCTATGATGACCTTCAAAACCCTTCCTTTTTTTGGTCGTTTTTTTTTATGCCTGCCCAGTAGCCTGGTCTTACCTAATGGGTGTCAAACCGCTCCCCTTCACGCTTGCTTTTTACAGATTGAGAGTATAAGGCGTCAAAGGGCACCCGCACACTCCTCCAGTCCAGTAGGGGGCATACTTAAATAATACCCCAAAGCCATTATCTACCTCCCTTTGCTTATCCCTGCTCAGTCACAAACTGAAATGTACTCTTACCAAGGATACTTTTTGGCCCTGCTTGATAACAAGAATTTCTGAATGGTACTCCCTTCTGAAACAGCCCAGTATTTATGGGTTAAGTACCGTGGGGTTTCTGTAGTGCAGACTTGACTTCCATTGATTATTATAAAGGTGCATTTGTTACTTGTAGAGGTATAAAATGTCTTTTGCCATCTGTCTGTGTAGTTTTTCCAAAGTCAGCATCTGCTCACTGTTCTCTTTGGATGTTGCCCACCTTCCGGTTACATGAGTACATGAATACATGAGTACCACATCCCACTACACCAGCCCCGAGTCGAGCACCGTCCGAGGCATTTCCGTGTGCAAACCCATTCCAGTGCAGTCCTCTGTGCGTGTGCATGCCAAGTCCCTTTTTCTGTTGTTTACCAGTCACTGCATGGAGTAATGGCTCCTTTTGTTATATATTTTTCTTTTCTTATCCCCCTCTTCTTTTACTGTTGTTGTTGTTTTTTCTTTTCGGTTTTGGTTCTGTTCGCCCTTTTTGTGACACAGCAAGTTGGAATTGATCAGGGTGACATCCCAGATCTAACACAGGTCAGTGTACATTTCATCTCAATATCTACTCGTGGCTCCATTCAAAACGCTGTCCTTCCCTACTCACCCTACCGGCCACCTCCCTCTCCTGCTATCGCTCTCTGATTAACCCCCCCCCCCCCGCCCCCTCCCTGGGTCAGGGCCCAAGCCTCTATCACTCGCTCTCTGCTCCACTACTGTGTCTCCCTGGGTGCAGTCAGTCTGATCTGCATTTAACTTGAGAGCTTTTGGGCAGGCAGACTTCAAATTAATTTATGCTTTGCAGTTCTAGATAGTTTTGTATCAAAGTTATTTAAGTCATATCACTGTTTGATTTTTGTTTTGTTATGAGATGGCTGGAGCTTTTAAGCTGTTATGCAGTTTTGTTGTGGATTAATGGATCGTATTTGTCTGATAGAATAATTCTAGCATGTTGAGGCCTTTTCCTTGAATAAAACATACTTTATTTTAAAGAGTGCAAAAAAAAACCAGGTCACAGTAAGAGGTAAACCTCTCTTAAACATTAGTAGAATTCCATGTGGTAGATGCTGGGTGTTGCATGACCTTTGTACTGGAAAGTATAAATTTGGTCACTACTTTTTTAATTTGCATCTTCCCAGAGAAACTTTGGTGCATTTAGGGGATTCGGGTGCAGTCGTACATTTGAGGATATGCAGCTTCTAAAACATTTTACTCTTTATTTTCTCTCTCCCCTCCCCCCCGCCTATTTTGCATTGTTGGTTTTTAACCCCGTGCATGCTAGCTGTAGCGAGCAGACGTAGCACTGTAGCCCCAGTTGAGCGCGATCCTCTGAGGAGCCTTTGTGAAAAAGCTGTGGGGAGAGCAGCGAATGCTTTATGCCCTTAATCTCCTGCCCCACCCCGTTTTGTTCACCTGTTTCTTCCTTTGAGAAGTTCTGGCTTTTTTTTTTTTTTTCCCCACACTGTCTAGAATCCTCAGTACTCCTGTTCTTTTTTCCCCCCTTTTTCACCATGAGCGTGTGAGGAGTCTGTCCTTTCCTCTGTCGACAGCTTTGGCTTCCAAGCCCTCTGAAGTCCTGGTGGTCGTATCTGGCAGTATATATAGAGTGAAACAGAGAGACCCCTTTCTGAACTTAAAACCCGATTAATTTCAGAGCCAGCATGTTAACATGACATCAGCGTGGGAGAGAATGGAAGCCAAAGTGTGTGTGGGTGTGTGCGTGCGTGTGTATGTGTGTGCCCTTGGTGTGGACGTGTCTGTGTTTAAGCATATATGCAGTCCTGTGTGATCCAGCAGGGGGCAGCGTGGTGCGGGGCACAGGCCTGTGTATATGCTCGCATGGGCCACTGCGCTGTGCATGTCAGTCTGAATGCTGTCCCCTGCCCCTTCTTTTTCTGAATCCCCTGCGTTTTGTCCCTGAAGCTTGTTAAGCTAATAGCTGAGGCATGTAACCATGTTTTGGGATGGTAGTGCATCGTGTGAGACCTGCGAGGAGCAGGTAGGGGCGGGGGGGGTGGTCGTTGTGACTGCGTGCCTGTACGTTACTCCCTTCTCAGCCGCGTACCCCCTCCCCGACTCCCTCCCCGACAGGCCCCGAGCAGCCTCCTAGAAGCCTTGGAGCAGCACCTGGCTTCTTTGGAGGGCAGGAAAACCAAGGAGCTGTCGGCAGCTAGCAAGTAAGCGAGTGAGATGGAGTGCATCCATCAGGTCGTTACCCTACTCAGTCCATAACATTCTTTTCTGCCCACAGAGCCAGCACCCTGTCCAGCGCTGTGTCCTCGCTTTCCAGCACGGGCATGTCCTTCAGCCGTATGGATGAGAAGGAGAAGCAGCAGGCCCTGGAGGAGGAGCAGACCAGGATGCAGTCCCTCAAGGTGAGGATGGGTTAGGGTTACCCGGGAGGAGTGACGGGCCAGGATGGGTCAGGGTTACCTGGGAGGAGTGACAGGCCAGGATGGGTCAGGGTTACCCGGGAGGAGTGACGGGCCAGGATGGGTCAGGGTTACCCGGGAGGAGTGACGGGCCAGGATGGGTTAGGGTTACCGAGGAGGTCCATTTATCGCTAACAGCATGCCTGTGATTTCTGTCTTGCGATGGCGGCCTCCCTTCTCCCCCATCAGTGATTCTGTAAAGAGTGCCTGTCTGTTTTTGGTAAAGCAGTGAGCAAATTCCAGATTCTTCGTGCCTAGAGCATTTGATATTGGTCAATGTGTGTAGCATTGTTATTGAGTATTCTGGGCTTCATGGTCTTGGTGTCTCACTCTGCGATTCTCCGCTGTGTGCCGTTTATTGTTGTGCCCTGGGTGTGTGCAGGTGACGACTGTCATTCCCCGGTCTCTTTCACCATGGTTTTGTCTGCACTGCTGTGACAGACTCAGACCTCTGTTCTGATGACCTCCCTGGTCCCTGTCCACAAGTGCCCCTCACACCCAGCAGACAGTAGCAGTCCCCCTCCTTCTTCCACGCCCTGGTAAAGACCATGTCTCCTTTCGGACAGGACCTACGGCTGAAAGAGATCGGCATGCAGACCCCATCGGCGTCCCCTAGCACTCAGTCGATGGGGAGCGCCAACGGCAGCACTGTAGGGGTGGACCCCTTCGCCAACCCGACCTCGGCCCCCACTGCCAACAGGTACGACGAGGGTGGAGTGGGCAGGGAGTATATATGGCTCACGGAACCACGTCCCCTTCTGTCTCCGGCCGGGCCTTCTGACGCTCACTGCTGCCACTCTGTCCTCCCCCAGTGTGCCGAACCTCAGCAGTGACCTGTTTGACCTGCAGCCTGCCTTCGTCCCCACAGTGCAGAGCACACCCGCCATCTCCACTGTCAGCAGCGCCTGGGGAGGTAGGCTGTGTGCTGTCTGGGTGACGGTGTGTCCGGGTGACGGTGTGTCCTCCCACCGGGGCGTGTCCGGGGTGATGGTGTGACGGTGTGTCCTCCCACCGGGGCGTGTCCGGGGTGACGGTGTGACGGTGTATCCTCCCACCGGGGCGTGTCCGGGGTGACGGTGTGACGATGTGTCCTCCCACCGGGGCGTGTCCGGGGTGACTGTGTGTCCTCCCACCGGGGCGTGTCCGGGGTGACTGTGTGTCCTCCCACCGGGGCGTGTCCGGGGTGACTGTGTGTCC
>JAODKC010019080.1:0-22396 GCA_026777985.1 Mormyrops attenuatus
TCCGCATGTGATTTGAATGAGAGGCTTGTATCTAAGGTGACGCCTAGGTTACGGGCTGAGCTGCTGAAGGAAAAGTTAAAAATGGGAAAAGTGCAGAGATTATAGCAGACCTATAGAACTGTCACGATCCGCTCCGGCCTGCCCCGTCGTATTCTGGTGAGGGCCAGCAGATGGCGCCGCTGGTCCTCCTGAATCCTCCTTCCCTACCTGTCTTGGAGGATTAGTAATCCATGTCTTTCCCTTGATACCCCCTTGTTAGTTATATATATATATGCCACCCTGTCCTGTGTTCCTCAGTCTGGTCATTGTTCTCTGTTAGTGTTGACTGTCTTCCTGCATTTGTTTACCTGAATTGAGAAGAGCTGGGTCCTGTCTTGCTGTCCTCACCCGCCGATGTTTCAGAATGACTGCAAGCTACCCAGCTCTTCCCCAGTCCAATGCCTCCCTTGAGGCGCCCTACCACCGAGTGACCACATTCCCTGAATTAAGGGAGCTGTAGGACTGAACGCTTGGCTCCCAGCATCCGTGACTGTCTAACCACCCCAGGGAGGGGTGTAGAGGATACCCTGGGTTCCGACCACCGACTGAACCGCTCTGTTCAGGGTATACCTAGATTTACTGGCGGAAGCTGCGGCGCATCTCTCCCAGGAGAACATGACCCATCTCAGGGAGCTGTGGTAGCGCATTGGAGCCCACTCAAGAGATTCAGAGGTTCAGAATGACTGCGGCCCTCCAATAAGAGGTGAGCGTGCTGCTCACCACTAACGTTGAACCGATCACAGAGGCAGAGCCCACCAGATCCCCGCCGCTCGCCGCAGATCCAGAACCCGCCAGCTCCTCACCAATCGCCGCAGATCCAGAACCCGCCGGCTTCAGGTGAGGCTTCAACATTTAATCTTATCAGAGGGATTGATAGTACAGTATCAGCACAGGAGCCCCCGGTGGAATATTTAAGTTTAAGTCAACTCTCTTTCTAAATAGGAGGTAGCCCACTGCACTTATATTTCCTCTGTCATCAAAGTAATTACAAAAATTAGAGAAAACTGATGTTTCGTTAATGAATATGGGCCATGGGAATGACCCACGTTGTGTTTAAGAATGAATCCAGACATTTTGCTTTTTTCCTCTCTTCATTCAGAACGATCCTGTAGACAAGCAAATGTGCCTAAACAATAGATACAGCGTAATTGTTAGTATAATTAGTAGCATGGACTGAATGTTTAGATGCATTTCTGATAAAATAATCATTCAGTCGACTGCATAGTCCAAACAAGTTTATATGCTACAGCATAGGCTGCGATGTATTATTCCAAACCAATTTCTAGTCACTGTCACTAAAAACCCACACATATACCCCATTAAATATATAATGGTTACCAATTAGGTGAGTGTCCTGGTCAAGTAGTTCCACTGGGGACCCCTGACCTAGTGTATTCAGTGTGTTTATGTGTCCCAAAATACAGCACAATCCACCTGGAAGCGTGGCATCCATGCGGAAAAAGGCGTCTCTATCTGTCCCACTGTCCCAGGAGCGCAAGGACATGCACTGCGGCTTAGGGTTGTGAGGACACACTACTTCCTTTGAATTCTTTTTTTCATCACAAAACTGATACATTTGAAAAATAAGGTTTCCTTGGGCTTTGCAGCACCCTCTTGTGTCGAGCCTGGATACCTGAATTTTCAACCGACAGCTTCAAGGTCTCAGGGCTGATGATTGTGCCAGACAAGCCGAAGCGCAGCCAGAGGGGTCATTCAGAATTCGGCGTGTCTTTCTTAACAGCTCCTTTTCAGACTCGCACTGAAACCAGGGCTACTGTTTTGGCACTGGGTCTCACATCGGTGACATGAGGTTGGTAAAAGGGGTGGGGGCGTCTTGCAGCCCAAGGCGGTCTCTACAGCATTCTGTGTGACCTCACTCTCCTTTCGCTGCTTTGGTTCACTGGTCCTGGGACATGTGGCCGCCGTGAGGACTGGCAATCATTGTCCCAGCTTTGGAGAAAACCATTAAATGCAGAAAGCATGGAAATACTCAATGCTATACAGTAGGATCAATTGAGTCTTGTTTCGTTATCCAAATACAAAGGGATTAACCTTGTTTTTTTAATGATGTTTTTAAAGTCTCAGTTGCACAACCTGTGCCTGTAAAGCTGAATCATTACAATGATTTCTAATGATATCTAACAACATTAATTGCAGATTTCATGTGACCCTTGGTGTAGCTTCTTGGTGAGATAAGCCTCCCGCTGAAGGATCTCCTGTGACCATCGGTGTAGCTCCTTGGTGAGATAAGCCTCCCGCTGAAGGATCTCCTGTGACCATCGGTGGAGCTCCTTGGTGAGATAAGCCTGCTGAAGGACTCTCTCATCAAGCACTTAAGCCAACACCTCAGCTCAAGTGGACAGTGACTTTGAGCAGATATTCCAGACTGAGCAGACTATGACTTACATCATGAACCCTCATGCCAGTTCAATAATATTACCAGGGTTGCCAACTTTGGTCAGCATGAGACTGCATGAGTTCCACTGGGGACCCCTGACCTAGTGTATTCGGTGTATGTATGAGGTATGTTTATGTGTCCCAAAACACAGCACAATCCACCTTTTGGCTGGCATGAGATTTTCAGTTCGAGACAAGTCTCCAGACTCATTTACATGTGTGTTTTGTACCTTGTAAGTAGTCTGTAGGCAGAGTTGCCATGTCCGTAGTTTGTATTTTGAAAATACAGTTTCGGGGAAATACAAGAAGATAGCAGTTGCAGGTTTTTGAGCTGCTTTCATGTTTCGTGGCCGCGGAACATACGGATAAAAAGAAATTAATTATTATAAATGCAAGTGGCTCGTAATGCTGAGTAATACTGAATCACTAGGCACCGAAAGTCAGAGATAGACGCACACGGAAAGCAGGGTAGCCAAATCTATCTGGCGTGATACTTTCATACTCATCCGAGAGCAATCTTACGGCAAATCTATATTATTCCGTTGTAAACCTAAATCTGCCTACATCAGAAGCGTTGGGGGTAGCCTGCAAAGCCTACAGACTATTTAGAAGGTAATACAACTGTTACATACGTGTAAATATGTGTGCAGACTATTTAGAAGGTAATACAACTGTTACATACGTGTAAATATGTGTGCAGACATGCATCGAATTGAAAATCCCACTCCAGCCAGCTGACCAAAGTTGGCAACCCTGGAAAAAGAAATTGCGTCCGTTTACGTGACATTAATCTGATCAGCATGCAAAATACTGGTTTATTTCTTTGAAATACAGTATAGGTCTAACAGGATTAGAAATATTGGGCTAGTTGCAGCTTCAGGCTGGAGATTTTTGCTGGACCTGGCCACAATGTCTGTAGGATTTGCATACTACCCCAACACTTCGGATGTAGCTAATTTTAGGTTTATAATGGGAAAATATAGATTTGCCGCAAGATTTCTTGCGTGAGCATTAGAGTCTCCAAGTGCGAGTGTCACATGTCGCATGAGATTATTAGAAAGGGAGATGTGTCCGTGTTCAATATCGAGTTAAGCTCAATCTGTCTACAAAATTTCTCTTTTTCTACGTTTGAATTTGCGTCCCTACGTCTGACAGAAACCCTGCGTGTCCGGAGTCCTGCGGAAGTACCTCCCGGTCGGATGGGGGCAGCAGTTTGACGTGTGACAGCCTTCGGGGCTCTTCGGCGAGGAGGCGAGGAAGGGGGCCGGTGACGTCAGGCGGGGAAGCGGGTGGGAGCAGTTTTCCATTTTGGTGCTTTGATTTGCCACCATTCACTGGTAATTATCCAGCGTCGCGTGCGGCTTTGGCGCCGATCGAGACCACAGCAGCTCATCGCCGCACTTTGATGTGGGAGAAAGGACAGGAAACAGAGCAGCTTGCGCTCGTACCGCCGCCTCGTTTGTCCCCCCCCGTTAACCTCCGTCTAAGGGGAGCTGGCTTGAGTCCGCTATCCGTCGCCGAGAGCCATGGATGAGAAGGCGTTCACGAAGGAGCTCGATCAGTGGATCGAGCAGCTCAACGAGTGCAAACAGCTGTCGGAGGGTCAGGTGAAGACGCTTTGTGAGAAGGTGAGGTGTCCGTCCGCGGTTCGCCATCACTCCTTCCCGGCGTCCGTGCGTTCGTCTCTCCGGGCGCCTCCCTGGCTGCCTTCGCCGCCCATGCTGGGGAAAGATGGCGGAGTCATCGGACTGTTAACCGAGTGCGGTGATCGTGATGGTTAACCGTCCACTGAGGGGGATCTGCAAAGGCCTCGCTGGGGAAATCGCCTCATTTATCCCCTTTGTCTTGCGGTCCTTCTCTAAGGGGCGTTTTTGCCCCGCTGCCGTAACGGGGGCGCGCGCGGCGGCCACCCCCTGCCCCACGTTGCCCATCGACCTGCATGCACGCCTAATAAATGCATCCCCCTGATCATTCGAACTAGCAGTGCAATTGCACAGACTTCGTTATACGCGTCTACAGTCTTAGGTCTAAATCCATGCATTTGAAATTTGTAGTCGACTTAACGCCGGCCGTCTAACTTGCAGCGTAACGTCGCAATGGCTGTTTAATGCAAACTCAATATTTCGCCTTTTAACACAGGATATCGCTAAAATGGCGGCGGTAAGTGTTGAACGAGCCGTTTCCCCCCCTAATATCGTGTAGCATCAATCCTACTAGGTGATTAACAGTTTTATCATTGATTTATACGGTTCGTTCACTTGCATTGCATTGCAAATAGCGGATGATGCAATGCATTGGACACACAACCCCATGGAAACGTGGATAAGTCATACAAATTAATAATATAAGCGATCATCTGCTGTCACGGCCTCAGAGGTCATAATACTGAAAATGAATTGTATAGATATGTGCCTTTAGCCTTTTGGAGGACTGTATCTTATCTGTCCGATTGCATTGACTTAAGGATGTTTGTTTACTATCTACGATTCCTGCATCTCAAGATGATCACCGTTAAATCGAAGGCTTAATTCGGCGCTTGAGTTAAGAATGTCATTTGCTGGGCACTTCTTCTTCGTTTTTCCCCTCCTGTCTTATTTTTGTAAAATTTCACAAATGTACCCCACAAGCTACCAGCGAGTCTGACAGCGCTTTGATAATCAGACGGCAGAGGTCATGCAAAAGCAGTGGTGGTAAACTTCACATCGGTTTATTTCATCTGGAGCCTGTATCATGAAGCAGGATTTCTTGTTTAGCTGGATAGCTTGTCAGATTTATTGTAATCTGGGCTAAATGTAAGTGAACAAAGAAAGTCCATTTAAACTGAGGTACCTTGAATCTGACAAGTTAACCTGCCTAAGCATTAAATCCTGCTTTGTGATACAAGCCCAAACTAGACAGTCTTAAAACAGAACTCTCATTAAATTGCAGAGCTTGTTATATAAATTGTAGAATTTAGCTTGTTGCACAACTCGTACTGACTTCAGCCCCCGTGGTAACATTCTGAGAAGGCTTCATCCAGTCACAATCGCAGGGTGCCGTTCCCCTTCACAGTGATTTATGGAGCATTGTGAAATAAAAAGCTTGTTCTGAAAATTAGGAAATATGTCAGTATGAAAAGATGAATTTTTCTTGTGAAATATTGGAATTGCATAACTGATCATTATGTGGCAATTTCAGCATTATCACATTCTGTATAATAGACCTGCAGCACATTCTTGAAAAGACACAAAGTGCAGTTTGATAGTGCAGCCTGCAGACGCAAGGCAACGATTGCTGTTGGGAATGGAAACAGTGAGTATTGATTGTGTTTGTTTATCGTGGGGTTGGAACGCGGCGATGCCTATTATGTCATGGGGTTTGGCTGGCCAGTACACCTGTGAAATTGTGTGCCGCGTTATGGATTTGCACTATACCGTTAACACCCCAAGAAATGAACTGCCAAATTATACAACAGCCTGTTTATTTTTTCTTCATTTTATTTTCTTCAAAGTTTCAACTGTAATCTGAATACTTGTGCTTATATAGTACATGTAACCGCTTTAGCTGTGTTGTGCGAATTTTCTATTAAACACACACACCATGTAGAAAATTAACAAATTCAAAATAAACAGATTTTGTGTAATTATGCACATTTTAAAAATAACCTGGTTACATGTAGTACAAAATTAATGTAACCAACGAGGCCTTGTCTCGAATTGAAAATCTCACTCCAGCCAGCTGACCAGAGTTGGGAACCCTGTGTTTTATTTGAAATGAAAAGTGAAATGCACTGTTTTCGGCTGAAACGACTTGTCATTCCTTTTGCGTTGTTAATCTGACTAATTATAAAATGAATATCAGAAAACATTTACTATGTCACTTTTTATACCTTTTTGAAATGAAATACCATGATATAATACTGTCACCGTTCAAAAATGAAAAATACCATGATGATAATTTTAGGTCATATCGCCCACCCCTAGTACAGGGAGTGTTGCACAAAGCAGGATTTCCAATTTTACACTTGTCGTCCAATAAGAGTTTAGGTAAGGAGCATTCCTATTGGGCAGTCATGACTTCTAGCTTAAGTTAACCCGACTGACTGAGAGATCCTGCTTCCTTGGGACACTCAGATGTGCTGGCTGCTGGCAGTGGTGGCGTCAGCAGAACTAGCCTCGTCTCAGCTTTGAGCTGTGAAAAAGCTGTTTGGCACTTACACTCGAGGGTCAACTCTCACTATTCAGCTGCTTTGTGTTGAATAGTATTGTATGATTTTTGGAGATCGTTTTATCCTGACTTATTCAGTGACTTGTTTGAAGCACTGTAAAGCCAGTTATTGGTGGTGTGTACCAGTGATGATTCGTTGGCCAGTGGACACAAATGAACCTGTGGACCTGGCCGCCATCATAGAACAGTGTTGCCAGTTAACTACGTCTAGCTCACCTAACTACCACTGTTGGTTTAATGGTAGCAGTGGCACAGAGAGGGAAGCTAAAAATTTACATGACACTTATGGTTACACGCTAATGAAACGTTTGTATTCCACAGTAAACGTTAAACGGTCATGACGTCCTGTCGAATAAATACATGAATACACATTAATTAACACGATTTAAAGGTATGCGCGATGCGGTGCAAAGCATGGTGGGTAACCTCAGGTGGCGCACCACTTGACTGCCGTGCCTTTGCCATGATGACGGGCTCTATTGGCATATAATATCAAATTCCATTTGACTATAATTGGATACATTTTGAACTTTTTTGTTTTATAAATTGCATTATTGCAAAAATTTCCAATATCACGATGTGAAAAATCTCATTCAGCCCTAGGTAGAAATATTTATTTAATGGCACAGTATTTACAGCTTTTTGCGACCAGGATATGCGCTGTAGATTTTATTTTATTATTATTCCACAGTTACTATTGGTTTATAATTACTCCCCACTCTCTGTGTCGCATGCATTAAATTGTCATTTTTCTTTCAGGCTAAAGAAATCCTAACGAAGGAATCCAACGTGCAGGAGGTGAGGTGTCCCGTCACGGTGTGTGGAGATGTCCACGGCCAATTCCATGACCTCATGGAACTCTTCAAAATCGGAGGGAAATCGCCCGACACAAACTACCTTTTTATGGGTGATTATGTAGACAGAGGGTACTACTCTGTGGAAACCGTCACACTGCTTGTCACTCTGAAGGTAAGATAAACCCACCGCTGACACCCCTGATATGTATAGCAGAAGTACTGTGACATGGTAACGAGAAACTGATAATCGAATAATATACAGAATTGGCAACAGTGATACTAGAGGGTGGGGGGGGGGGAGACAAAGCCTTTTTAAATGAGTAGAGTAGCATTTTAAGGAGATGTGTAGGAGTTACTATCTTTGTCAGTCACTTAGGTACTCTGAGTCCTAAGTCTATTTATTTCAGAATATTTGGTTTATTACTGTGAAATGGCCTTAAGGCTTTTATGTATACACATACAGCAGCTGTAGCTCTCTTCCTATTGCTGACACACAAGAGGCAAAGCATCGACTGTAATATCTGACGCTGCATGCCTCTTCTGCTTTGTGGGCCACTCCGCAGGGCCGTGTGTTTTATCATCCAGGTTCCCGGCTTAATCCCTGTTAATATTTCTTTCCTATGGCTATTTTAGGTAAATGTAGCTTTAATAAATTTGCCATTTCATTATTTTTATAAATTCATCTAAAAATCGCACCCTCCCCTTTCAGGTTAGATACCGTGAACGTATCACGATTCTTCGAGGGAACCACGAAAGCAGACAAATCACACAAGTATATGGTTTTTATGATGAGTGTTTAAGGAAATACGGCAATGCGAATGTGTGGAAGTACTTCACAGACCTCTTCGATTACCTTCCCCTCACTGCTCTGGTAGACGGTCAGGTAAGAATGTTTCTCTTCCTTTTAACTTTTAATGTACAGGTATCCATCAACTTGCATCTGTTTCCTACCGGAAGTGAGGACATAATCTCGACATCTCGATCATTACAGGGGCGAGATCATATATACTGTACAACATAAGATACCATATTGTACCGATTTTAAGTAATCATCTGTAGAGGCAGCATTTTCGGTTTGTTTTGGTTCTTGGCGCATGCCGCACACGTGGTAAAATGCGTCCACCAATGTCTGCCTCATGCGTCTCTCGATAAATTTCATTGAGGTTCCTATGGAACATAAGTATGAGCAGATGTTACTCGATAGACCGTAAGTTGATAGATGACTAATTTAGATGTGTAGAAAATGTGTACATAGAACCTTCTGCCCTTAACAGGACTTCTGTCTAAATGGTGCGTGATCCATTCTTATTTGTTAGATTTTCTGCCTTCATGGAGGACTGTCACCATCTATAGATACGCTAGACCACATCCGAGCGCTGGATCGCTTACAGGAAGTCCCGCATGAGGTATGGCACCCCCAAGCCTTTGAGCTGTGTGCCGCATCGCCACCATTGCACATGCAGGCCTACCGACTGGTGTTGAAATCTCGCTGTTTCAGGGACCCATGTGTGACCTGCTGTGGTCCGACCCGGACGATCGCGGGGGTTGGGGCATCTCCCCAAGGGGTGCTGGATACACCTTTGGGCAGGACATCTCTGAGACGTTCAACCACGCCAACGGCCTTACCTTGGTGTCAAGGGCTCACCAGCTGGTGATGGAGGTAAGCTGTGTGCACTCAGGTCGTCTTCTGTTTCGAGACAGTGTTACCATTTGATGTGGCTGCAGCTGACTCCAAATTTGATTTTAAAAAGTGCCTCTAAGCAGCTAAAAGCCGTAGAAGCTGAAGAAGTTTCTCTGCAGGTCCTGCTGTTTAAACACCTCCCGCTCAAAGCCTGCTTCTAAAGCAGGGTTTCTCAGCCGGAGAACGAAAATGTTATTCCTTGGTGTGCATGTTTAAAGACTGTTGTGTTTTTAAACGGCTTATCTGCTTTTTATTACAGGGATACAACTGGTGTCACGACCGCAATGTTGTAACAATATTTAGTGCACCAAATTACTGTTATCGCTGTGGCAACCAGGCAGCTATTATGGAACTTGATGACACTCTTAAATACTCTTTGTAAGTATTTGAAGTTGTTTTTCATGTTTTTAATACTGCTTACTGCTATTGTATGCAAGCAACCCTTTGATTATTGTAATGTTCAACACTTCCAGCTACTGTTTCAAATTATGAATTTGAGTCTTGATGTTCTGCCTGTAGGCACTGATTATGCTTCTGTTTTTCTGTGTGTGTGTGTGTGTGTGTGTGTGTGTGTGTGTGTGTGTGTGCGTGCCATGTACAGCCTGCAGTTCGACCCGGCCCCCCGCAGAGGAGAACCCCATGTGACACGCCGCACTCCAGACTACTTCCTGTAAAAGGGCCATCCGTCTTCGTGCCTCTCCAGCAGTGCTAAGTATTAGTCATGGTATGAGAAGATTGCAGAAGGGCAACAGTATAAAAGCAATTTAAGTAATCTGGAGTCACCTACATTTTGGACCAAAAGGTGTGCCATATTCAAAATGTGAAGCGAAAGCCTCTGTCCAGCATTTAGACCATGAAAGATGTGCACTGCTTTTGTGCATACTCCACCCCAAACCAGATCGGTTATGTCACGTTCATGCTAGCTCTGTTAATTTGTATTTTTAAAGTCATTCTTGAAACTGAAAATATGACCTTGGGACCTTGTAATTAGATCTGATTCCTATAGTTAAAGCTTGGCTACACACTGGGCTTGACTGTGGGGAGCAGTAAGATCAGCAGTGAGTCTGGTTTTCCTGCTGGGACGCTGGTGTACAAAGGCCTGTTCTGTGTGAAGTCCCTCTCTTGGGGATTACTAAGTAGAATTTGTTTGTCTGCAGTTTGCACATTCATTTTTATCACGTTTCAGCAGTTTTACTGAACTTTTTTCCCCCCCCTCCTTTTTGTTACTCATGTAGAAATTATATGAAGCTATTTCCATCATCTGTGAATGACATTCTTGAAGGCGCCCAATTCCAATTTGTAGAGTAGATGGGGAAACGAGTTCATTGTGGGAAATGGTAATCCTGACACTTATGAGCTGTTGTATGTATTGAAGGCTCTGTGAATATAATAAAGTTGAGGTTGCTCCTTCAAACCGTAGTGCGATTTGATTTTGTTGTTTGCATATAAATTGCTCCTGTTGCCATTTAGATAGTCAACCCAGCCCTGATTGTGGTAATATTTGCACGCTCTTTCTTGACTCCACCCCTAGTTGGACAATCTTAGATCTGCACCTGTGCGTGCAAGGCATTAAACCCCCAAGACAACTTTAAACATATTCCCAAAAAGTAGTGACCAAGCTAAATGGATGACGATATTCATTGCCTGCTTTATTTGCAAAGACTTGCATCTGTACTGTGTTGTTGAAAATAAGTGGTTCCGCGACATGATTCACACACTGGAGGACTCAGGCTGTCTGGAGGGTAGCGGCAAAAAAATTACAAAGGCATCCCCCGGCTGGTGCTAGGAGAATGGCACGGTATGTATGGTGAAGTAGTGTTTAACCCAGGGGTCTCAAACTCCAGTCTTGGCAGGCCGGAGCCCTGCACAGTTTTTGGTTTACCCTCATTAAAAACACCTGACTCAACTACTTACCTAATTACAACACAGCTCTTGAGTTGAATCGCTTCTGTGGGAACAGGGAAAGAACCAAGCTACACAGGGCTCTGGCCCGCCAGGACTGCAGTTTGAGAACCCTGGTTTAACCCCATTAAGAATTTTATTTGCCGACTAAAGGTATAAGTACACTTTGTTATAAAGTCACACAGGGAACTATAAACCTGAAAAGGCTTAATCAAAACCTCTGAGGTATATATACACACAGGGAAGTATTACCATTTGGAACGGTCATTTCACAAAAGCACATGCACGCACAGAAACATATTTGGGAGGTTAGCAGGAAAGGGAGATGAGGGGTAAAATCATTCTGAGGGCCATGCCTTGAGGTGTCAGTGAGCTCCCTGTGGTCAGTCGGGGTATCAGTGGTCACTGGTAATGTTCTGTATCGTTTAAGGAGTTTAATGAGATGTGGGAAAATCTTTGAGGTGCCTGAGCATAGCTTTCATTTTGCTGGATGGAAGAGACCAGGAGGAGTGGAACATCTTGAGTTCCGTTACAACATTTTCTTCCTCTGCCTCATTAAATTGGCACACATGCCTGACATATGACACATGACAGTGTTGCCCTGACTTTCCAATGACTTTACACAGTAAGGCAGTGAGAACCTGAGGACTGACCAAGTTGGGGTGTCATCATTCCGCATGAATCCCTAGTGTAGCTCCTGGGAGAGTCTACCAGTAAAGTCAAAGGACACCTACCCCGGGAGTTCTCCTCCAGGATTTGGGCTTGGAGGTCCTCTGTAGCAGATTGGCAGCTGTACTTCTTCCTTTGAGGTACCTTCATGTGTCTGAATTGTCCTGATGTTTCAGCTGGTACCTCAGTGCCAGCCCCCATCTGCTTACCCTTCGGCTTTTGTAAAAAGCACCTTGAATTCTTTATGATTCCTCATTACATTCACTCTTTTGGTGACTCCCTCCACAAAGGTTAATAATGCTGACAAATGTCTTTTCTCTAAAGTGAAGCAAATACAATCACAATCATGCTGAACATGGGTATGGCAATCTCCAGGCACAAAATAAATTCAACATCTACACTACACGAGCGCACCTCAGGACCACCAGCTGCATTTTTTCTCTCCATTGCAAGGGCACCCTAGAGCAGTGTTTTCCGACCCAGTCGTCTGGGACCCCCAGACAGTCCTCGTTCATGCTCTAATGGAGCTGGGAGGGAGCAAAAAAAGCACGTTAGCAACTTGGATAGTTGGAACATACAACTAAACCATGCAACTAAGTTTCCAACGCAGAAAATAGCAATAATGTTTATTACATTTAGTTAACATATTACTATGTTTTCATACTACGACGATTAACTTCTTAAAAATCTTTCTTAAGAATAAAAAGAAAATCTGTGACAAATATATTAGCAACACTAACAATGATTAGAATCAGATTTGCCAACGCATCTGGCGTCTTACGGCAAATCTATATCCCATTATAAACCTAAAATCAGCTACGTCCAAAGCGTTTCGGGTAGTTTGCAAACCCTACACACTACTTGCAAGGCAATAAAACTCCAAAATACATGGTAATGGGTGTGCAGACTTGTGTAGAATTAAAAATATCACACGGCCCAGCTGACCCAAGTGGACAAGCCTGCTTATAATCATGGACAGGTCTAAAACCTTTTTTGCCCCCCCCCCGAAAAATGTTTTAAAATGCATTGTCGAATGCGTATGTTCGTATTTGTCTGTATTTAAAAATGTGTATATGATCGGGCACCCGCCCCAGAGCCGCCTGATGTAATTGAGACTTGGCTGAAAAAGATCGTGGCATTAACAATGGATTATTAATTACATTTCTCCTTTAAACGATTTGATTCTGTAGGAAACTTTGGTATCAGTTCAATTGATGAGAGCAGTAACCGAACAGGCGAAACACCTATGGCTGCCCTTAAATTTGCCTGAGTAATAAAATGTAAATGCATTATACTTTATTGTTCTTATGTGATTAAATATATGCTACTGTATTTTTGCAAAAAAAAAATAAAAATACACAGACTAAACTCACGTGTAAATCAATAATAAAAGTGTAGGCATTACTAAGCCTTCTATATGAAGCTCACTAACAAAAACGCAGTCGGCCGTACGTCATCTGACAACACTACGGACTGTCGGCAAGGCCGAGACGGCGTTTGCTTTGGCTTCATTTTTGGGTTGAAATCCTTTCAATAGGAGTAAGTTTTCCCACCTTATCAATGTTCTCGTTGGCAGTCATATGTAATGTAAATATTCTGTAGTCCGAGGAAGAGACGCTATTGTTTCGTCAGATATAAAGTGAGATATTGGCCTTGTTTTCGTGCAGCGTACCGCGAGTGGCTAACCTGTCTTAGGTAAAAACGGCTTCGTTTCTATTTCTAAATGACTGTTCTGAACATTGTACTTCTTCAGGAAATCGTTTTTGAAAAACACTTTTTAAAAAAAGTAAATTATTTAATTAATTTATCGTGATGGCTGTAACGTTACATCATGTATGATATCGGGAAGTGGATTAACAATTTAAAAAGTGGTGGTAGCTAACAAACTTGATAGAAAACCGTGTGCACTGCAAGAGGTGGTATCGTTTCTGTGTGATATCGGGCTTTTTTCCTTGTATGATAGATGCCTACTATTAAACTGCAAAGTTCGGATGGGGAGATATTTGAAGTGGACGTTGAAATAGCGAAACAGTCTGTGACCATAAAAACTATGCTGGAAGGTGAGTGAAACTCGTACTTGGTAACTATTCGAAAACAAAACCTTATTGCAATCACTTTTTCTTATAATGCAATACATGAATTTCATAGCAATCGTTAAAAGTTTTAGTAACACATTTTGAACCTTATTGGCATGCAGTTGATAGGACTTGCAAAAGGCTACGTTACATTATATTTGTGGCCTTGAACACTGTAAAGCTGCAATATACCTGAATCATTGAACGATGAGATTTTTCAAAACTGTATTTTCCTTGACATGATTTGCATTTGAATTGGTGTATATTTTTGGTCAAAATCTGAGGCCGTGTCTATCATAAGGTCTCCATTACTGATGAAATGGTATTTTTTTTTCATGTAGCTATTGGTAATGTGATATTTTTATTCTACTGTAGATTTAGGGATGGATGATGAAGGAGATGATGACCCTGTTCCACTTCCTAATGTAAATGCAGCCATCCTTAAAAAGGTACACAATATGTATAGCTTATGAGTCCAGAGGCAGTTCAACTAATCATCCTATGTATGAGGTGCACTCTCTAGGGCAGCATGTTTTCCCTCACTACCAAAAACGTGGACTGTCTGCGGGTCCCCGAGGACCGGATTGGGAAACGCTGCTCTAGGGCGTCCATAAGAACATTATTTGGTTTTGATGAAGTGCCTAATGGCAGATATGACCTTTCGCCATTGTTTCATCTTGCGGTTTCTGATGCCTTATTCTTTGGTATGGTTAAGGTGATCCAGTGGTGCACTCACCACAAAGATGACCCCCCTCCTCCTGAAGATGATGAGAACAAAGAGAAGAGAACTGATGATATCCCTGTGTGGGACCAGGAGTTCCTAAAAGTTGACCAGGGAACGCTTTTTGAACTTATTTTGGTAGGTGTGTCACTAAACGCTTCGGTGTTGATGTCACTGGTTTGGCGGCATTATGGGACATTGCTGATTTTCAGTTTTTTGCATCCTCAGCTGTGTGTCACACACATACTGGGCAGTGAAACAAACCCAGTCACCTGATTATGAAATATTTTAAATGAGGGCTGCCGCTGTTGTCATGCTGCTGTAATATTTACGTCCTACTTTTTTTTTTTTTTTATTACCCCTAAAATCTTTTAGGCAGCAAACTATTTGGACATTAAGGGATTACTAGATGTGACATGCAAGACTGTTGCAAATATGATCAAAGGTAAAACTCCAGAGGAAATAAGGAAGACGTTTAACATTAAAAATGATTTCACTGAAGAAGAAGAAGCACAGGTATTTTATTAAAATTTTTTTGCTTTTCCTCACTTTTGAGAAGGGAACCATAAGAGCATCAGTATTGTCATGATGCATTTCACCGTCTTGTCTTGTGCTTGTTTCAGGTTCGCAAAGAGAACCAGTGGTGTGAGGAGAAATGAGCTGTGAGGCCTTGCTGTAAGGGTTGCTTCACATCTTGGCTGCACTACTCCGTTGATACACCTTGGCGTTCCTGAAGAAAACCAGTGGTATCTCTTGTTTACTCAACGCATGGTTACCCATTTGCTTGTATGACTTAATTTAAAATGCTAGTTTCATTGCTGTTGTGGAAGGATTAAAGAAATGTGCTTATCTGTAGTCATAAAGTGGACTCTGCTGTAACCCCCCCTCATCTGGTTTAATTTTTTTTTTTAAGAACTGATTTTTTAAAATAAACTGCTTTGTCTGGTTAACTGCAGAATGTATGACTGATGGACCAGGCATATTTTAATTAACGTCAGAAGCTGCTTTGCAGCGTAGTCCGTGTGTGGTACCCCAGCAGACTCCAGGTGTGTACTGCAGACACCTACCATCTTTGCTTGCTGTTTGGTTCATTTTACACACAGACATTTTACTGGTCGTGCCGAAGTCCTGCAGTTACATTTTTGGGTTGACATCCATGACCTGGAAGAAGAATTAAATAAGTTTTAAAAATCCTGAGAGTTCGGGTGCTGTTTTAGTGTGAGAAATGTTCCTTTGCCTGAATGGAGAATTTCTAGGATTACGTCAGACGGACATTTTGACAGTAGTTAAGAGCTTTTTTTTTCGTTTTTGTTTTTTTGAGGCTGCTTTATTGTGAAAGTAATGCCATTTATATTCTGACAATTTCCATTTAATTCGTTTTCAGGTTTTTCTTCTTGTCCCTTTTTGGCGTTTCATCTATCCATAGATCCAGGGTGTGTGTGCGCACATGCTGTGTGTCATAGTGTGCTGGACATTGTGTATGAGTGTTTCAGCTAGGCACCTGGTTCAACGCTCTGTTATCATGCTGATATTTTAGTATAGCTGTTTTCCCTCTAGGTTTGGACCCTCTGATAAGGGATGTGCACAGGATTACATAAGGCAAGGCACTGATTTAGGAGTCATCTGCATTGATTCTGGAGTCCTAATAATCCCAATAAGCTTATTTACTTTTCAGTAACTTTTTTTCTGTGAATAACAGAGTCTGTTTGCACCCTTGCATTGTACATTAAATTTTTGTCTCATGGTTACATTTAGCAGACCTTTTTTTAACCATATAATCTTAGGGATTTGCTGCAAATGTATGAAAATGTGCGAAGAACATCCCCTTTTCACCACTGAGGCATACAACACGCATTTGAGTCCAAAAAACAACATTTTGAAAGGAACTGAATTATTTTTATTCATGAACCTGACCGTTTGATAAAAGTGAAAAATTCCTTCCATCTAACAAAAATAGCACATCAGAGGATGTAAAATCTAATCTGTAGTTTTACGAAAGTAGTATAATGGTAACGAAGTAAATTTTCTTCTTAGTTTCAGTGCTCAGGCTCCCTTCCTGGATATACCTAAGTATTGTCAAACTCTTGATAATTACAGTTTTTTGTAACAAATGTGAATACAAAGATCCTTTAGAAATGCAGTTTGGTAATTATGAAGGATTTGGAACTAGAACCTGTTCCAATAAACTACTTAAACAGGGTAGCAGGTTCTATACGTTTTTCTCCACGTATTGACAACATTAAACAAACTTGTGCTTAAAAAAGAGGGGGGGGGTGCAGGCTAATCGTTGAAAGTGGTATGAGGCAAACTGTCAGTATACTGTTCTGTTTTGCCTTTTACTTGGCTTGTAATGACATGGAATTGCCACCGATTCGCTCGTAGCGGCAGGTAGAGAAGCGGCTCTGTCTGTAAAGCTGCGGGTCACGGCAAAACACGCCTGCTTCGGCTCTCCAGCGAGGCCAGCCTCGCCGCCCGTGTGGCTGGGCCGTGTCACTGCGCTCGTTCCCATAGGTTTGTTCTGGTGGTGGCAGAGCAGGGTGATAACAATGAGAGCGCGATGGAGGCAGAGCCTGGGGGAGCGGCGCCACTAAAGCTTTCAGAGGCAGTGTGGAGACTGTGAAGGGTTCTCAGGGCAGAGAGGGCGTGCACGCTCCGGCAAGACTGAGGACAGCAGGGGGCGGGGGTGTCGGCCGGAGAGCAAGGTAAATCTACAGCAGTGTCGTTGGAAGATGGGGGGCTCCCACACTCTCCTCCTCCTTCAAGGTAGCGAATGCACTTCTTTTTCCTCCTAGGAACAGTCAAGAGAGTTTATCTGTGAATGAAAGTTGGATGCAAGCTGTAAAACCCAGTCACAGCACAGCAGAAAGATCACACTGACACACAAAGAGATGGAGGTGGAATGGCCAGGAAATCTACGCTGGTCTGGAGGTGCGGAGCGGCCGGTCCGCCACCTCTGGCATTTAAACACGAGTGTTCGTGATGTAACTTGAGCTGCCTTCTAAGACGGGATGCTTTGTGATCGTCATATACGGTTCAACCCTTAGATCAGCGTTTCCAAGCCTGGTCCACAGGGACCCCCAGTTGGTCCCCGTATTTGCTCCCTCCCAGCTTTCAGTAGGGGGGGGGGCGAGGACCAGTTTGAGATCTAGCAGTCAGACTGTATTCAAACAAAATGACTGCTGATTTCATCAGTGTTACAGTTTTTGCTCAGTCCTCAGTACCCTATATCAGTACACTATATCATCCGTTATAAATGTTGCAAATACAAATGCGTTAATCCGGCTTTGCTGGGAAATATCGCTGGGAACCACAGTGGTGGCTCCTGAGTCACCGGTCACCAAAAAGATTAGTCATAGCACCCATCTGCTGAGAGGAGCAGGTGCTTGTGTGTTTGGGAAATGAGGAGGAGGATGGTGGCGGGAAAACGAAGGTGGACATCCACAGCATGCAGAGCAGACATGCAAAAAAAGGTGAGCTTATCTAGATAGATATAAACCGGTAGATAGATGGCAAAGTAAGGACTGATGCTGGTGATAGATCTGCGCGCCAGTATAGATCAGCCCAATCTGCCTTGAATTTCACACGTTTTTTTGGAACGTGCTAAGATACTATGTTAACAGTGACGGCACCCCATCAGCATCAGGCATTCGTCCGGGACCTCTGGCTCAGAGCAGCCCGCACTCTGCCAGACTCTATGTTTACAAATGAAACCCTGGTTATCGCTAAAGGTGAACTAAACATACATTACTGTTGGGTTACTTCAAATATAATACGGGTAATGCTGGCTAATTTCCCACTGAGTATCTCAGACACTACCAAGACAAAGTACATTTTTAATCATTGATACCATTCTATGTACCTCTATGAACCAAGCACCAAATCACAGAGCAGTGACATACTCCAAAGACACCACTTGCAGACCAGGGCCAGCACAACGGAAACATTGCTAAACTGCACCCCACTTTCAACAGCAATGCTAGTGCTAGTTATGTGATATTAATTGAAAACGAGTCATAAGTAAATATGGATACATATGGCCGCCTAAACACCAGTGCTGACTCTCAGTCCTTCTCTTGGAAAATAAACTTAAGTTAGATTTGTGGGGAGGGAACTCTGTGGAGAGATTAATTTTTTTCCATTATATTATGATATCTACTATTATGTGGGTGTATGAGAGCATAACCGTTTCAAGCACAAAGTTACACGGTGTGGATATGTGTAGATGGAAAGTACAAAGGAGATGAAAGTAATGTTTTTTGTAAGTTAGTGTCAATGTGTCATGAGCACCACTAGGGGGCAAGAGTGGACATAAAGAGCAGGAAATGGTGAACTGACAGCACGGGGAAGGGGGTCTTCTACATGCAGTACACACCTGCAGGGACCACACCAGTCTGTCTGCTGACTGAGGCCAAACCGGGCCCGGCATTTCATAGGAGAGCTGGCGTCTGAGAGCGGAGAGGCGTGCGAGAGACAGGGAACGAGGGAGACAGAGGGACTGAAGACAGGAAAAAATAACAAAAAGCTCCAACGAAACGAGATTTAAAGTTTTACATTTTTGGAAAGATAGAATGCAAATCAGTCCCATGGGAAAAAACAAAGACAAGGAAGGCAGAGCTGTAATATACCCTAAGTGAAAGATTTCGGTTATTCTATTTAATGCTGGAGTTAGTCGGTAAAACAGCACAGAAATGTTGAACCTTCATGCTGTCATACAGCATGTGAGGAGATATGCATTCAGAGATACAATTTTGTCACACAGTTTCAGGGCCAAGCACATGTCATATGATTTTTGATGTAAATTTTGTGCAAGATAATTTACTCCTGTGTTTTTAAATTCATTTCATTGTAAACAAGTTGTATTTTACACACTCTCCTGACAAACGCCAGAACAAAATGCCAATTCTGAATTTGTAACCCCGCTACCTGGCCCGTTACAGATAGGCACCTGGGCCAGGCAGTACAGACCGCCACCCCTGCGACCTAGCCCATTACAGATAGGCACCTGAGTCAGGCAGTACAGACTGCTGCCCCGCAACCTGGCCTGTCACAGATAGGCACCTGAGTCAGGTAGTACAGACCTCTGCCCCGCGACCCGGCCCTCTACAGACAGGCACCTGAGCCAGACAGTACAGACTGCTGCCCTGTGACATGTCCCCTTACAGATAGACACTTGAGCTGGCCGGTACAGACTGCCGCCCTCATGACCCGGCATGTTACAGATAGGCACCTGAGCCGGCCGGTACAGACTGCCACCCCGCGACCCGGCACGTTACAGATAGGCACCTGAGCCGGCCGGTACAGACTGCCGCCCCCGCGACCCGGCACGCTACAGATAGGCACCTGAGCCGGCCGGTACAGACTGCCGCCTCGCGACCCGGCACGTTACAGATAGGCACCTGAGCCGGCCGGTACAGACTGCCGCCCCCCTGACCCGGCACACTACAGATAGGCACCTGAGGCGGCCGGTACAGACTGCCACCCCCGCGACCCAGCACATTACAGATAGGCACCTGAGCCGGCCGGTACAGACCACCGCCCCTGCTACCTGGCACGTTACAGATAGGCAGCTGAGCCGGCCGGTTCAGACCATCACCCCCGCGACCCGGCACGTTACAGATAGGCACCTGAGGCGGCCGGTACAGACCGCCACCCCCGCGACCCAGCACATTACAGATAGGCACCTGAGCTGGCGTCCTGCTGCTTCTCTCTCTTCCTCTTTTTCTTCTTCCCCTGCATTCCAGTGAAAAAGATAACAAAACAATTTCTATTAGGCCAAGACAAGATTAAAAAATGGAAAAACATTTGAAAAGTAACTGAAAAGCAAGAATTATTTTGCTGACATTCTGAAGCTGGATTCACAAACGCAAACACACCAAATACTGATTTCTGTAGTGGTATATAGAAACATTTTGTATAAACCACTGTTTATTCTAACATTTGCAATCACTGCTGAAAATATGAGTGCCGACTGTGAGTGTGAGAATGTGAAAGGAGCTTCACATATGGGAAACCGCACACCTTGAGCTACAGGGTAACACACTGTGGTTTAGAGCTTAAACAGGACTTGATTACACCGAGGTCCTTCATACAGAATATATCACTGGAACATCTTGGTGTGACAGTAATGAAGTCCAGCTGCTATACTAGTGTCTTGTGTGAAACAGTGTGCTAGCTGCAGTGCGGTGCTTCCGGTGATAGTGGGATCCATGACCTAGATTGTTGCCATGCTCATTGTCACGTTGTTAGAAATTAATCAGACAGAGATTGCTTTGGGTTACGACTCCCATGCAGTCAAACTGATCTGACGTCTGTTTTTTCAGGAGCTATTTTCAGATATTACATTCATCATGCCACCATAATTTTGACATTTCAAAAGAAAGTACAACATACTCATGTTTCTATCCATACTCATGTGGCTATAATATTCAAAGGTTTCACAGTTACTTTCAGACAAGATATTAGGGTGACTTTCCATGGTCTGCCTATCATGATTTAGGTAGACTTTAAAGGAAGTCACTTCTGAGGCCTGAACAACAATGACATACTTCCCTTGTACCACAGCAAAGAAACACTACAGGAAAGGGCGAGAACGCATACGGCCCACAGTCAGCTGTCAGGGTTTCACATGGGAAATTCAGATGCGGCCGGTACACCGAAGAGGTGACAACTTCACTCAGCGGAGCTCAGGGTAAACCCCACTGGCAGGGAGCAAAAATGTGGACTGTCTGGGGGGGGTCCCCGTGGACCAGGTTATTATACACAGGGCAACTTTTTGAGCAATGTTGCTGAGACATTTGCCCACCGATATTGGGCAACAAATTTTTGTTTGAAAGCTGATCAACATTCGGCGACATTTTGAGATCATCCAGATCCAGATGATGCCCTTCGTCTGACTTTACTGGAAATTTCCCGGCAACATTGCTCAGAAAGTTGCCCTGTGATTCGCCACCTTAACATGAGGATGGGTAGCTCCTCTGTTCTCCCGTTTACGTCCTTCCCGGGACCCTGCTGAAGTACAAGATAACACAAAGGGGTGGGGGGGGCGGGTTATGGTGACACTCACGTAGTTGTCCCGGGCAGACCAGCTGGGGTAGAGCTGCATGTGAAGCTGCCGCTCTTTCCTGGCCAGCTCGTAGTACTTGGCCTGCTCCTCCCTGGACAGGGCGTGCCACTAGAGGATGCCACAGTGAAACAAGCATCTTAAGAGGGAGTTTTGTACTATCGATCACCGGTGGTCAGTAAGCAGCTTAGAAAACAGGGTTTCTGTTCCTCTGTATGTTCAAGGAAAGCTAATATGTAATGTAATATTTTAGTAGTATTTAATATAATGCTTAATAGTAAGTGGGTAATGAGCTACAAATAAATGTGTTTGTCAAAGGGATGGTGTGACTGAAATGAGCTTTCAGAGGCGGTTATGAAGATGGTGAAAGGCGCACAGAAGGTCTTGGGACACTTGGTTAATTCTGTAAAAATGTTTCCCATTCGTTGGTTTCATACCCAAAGTCCATCGACGAGCAACGTTTAACATACCCGTACATATCCTCTGCACAGATGTCATTTTTCTGACTGACTCATTCAGTTCTGTTCTTGCCATTTTGCTATTAATTGCAATTGTAGCCATTGGTTCCCAAAGGGAAACTAAACACAAATGCTTGGTGTTTTATGTTACTGCAAAAGTGTTTATTACCGTCTAAAGTGATATATATTTTTGCAAATAAATAAATAATGATTAATGAAATAATGATATATTTGCAATACTTTTACTGATTTTGCAGGCATACCAGGACATTCTGTGAGCTCTGTATATTATATGTATATTATATATCAGCGTGCCGCTGTGGGGGGGGGGGGGGGGGGGGGGGGGGGGGGGGGGGGGGGGGGGGGGGGGGGGGGGGGGGGGGGGGGGGGG